>CAMOHE010054524.1:44776-191169 GCA_946598075.1 Artocarpus hirsutus | reverse complement strand
TTGGAACACGAAAAGCATGCATTAGACATGGAGAAAACACATACTAAAACCAAGTTTGAATTTAAGAAAACCTACCTCAAAACTCCTTTGAAAAACACCAAAGTTTGGGTTAAAAATCAAGCTTGTATTGACTCCAAAATAGCTTCAAACGTGGCTGGAAATTATAGTTGTCATGGTTGCAAAGAGAGCTTTATGTCTTGTGTCTTTAGTTGGGAATTGAAGTGAGAAAGGAGAGAATGAGAAACTAGAGAAGAGAGTGGTGATGGTTGAATATATAGGCATCAAATTAATTGAGGAGCGGGATAGAATTAAATGAGCATTAAAAGAAAATGTTATCATGCCTCCCACGGAGACTTTTAGCAAATAATGTCAACATAATTGAGGGGACAAATGGGGTACGTTGTAGAAGAAGATGAAGGAAGCATTAAAAATGTGGTTGAGAAAACATATCGATGTCTCCTGGTAGTTGAGGTGAATTAATTCTATGTCTCCAAATGATAAGGATGCTATTTAATTGGGCATTAATGTAGTGGGACAAGGCTGATATAAGTGAGTGATAGGTAGATTTAAAATATTTACTACGGAGACTTAGTAAAAATGCTAAAATGACATATTTATTTATATGATTTTATCAAAAATCATACCCGTTAAAATAACGGGTGTTTCAGGACTACTAGTGGGCGCAAGCCTACTAGGGAAAGGCGCAAACATTTGCATTTTTTTGTTGAATTAATTATGTAATTAATTCTAAAAAATAATTATCTAAATTAGTAACTGAAATTTTAGATGAATAATTATTTAAATTTTTTATTTGAATAATTAATTTAAATCCTAGTTGAATTTGAATTAAGGATAATAAATAATTATTCATAATTATTTAAATTAGATTATTATTTTAAATAATAGAATTCTAATTTAAATAGAATTGTTTGAATTAGAGTTATCATTGATGATATAGATAATCATAGATTCCTACATTATGATTGGTTGTATTTTTGAGATAAGACCCCAAAGGTTGGCACCAACTATAGAGGGAGGAGAGAGAAAAAATTCTCTTATTATCTTGATAGGCTTGAGACTCCTCTTATTAATTCTATAAATAAAGACTTACACTGTTATGGTATTATTTTTAGAGAGTAGAGCTTTGATCACTCCCCTTTAGTGTTTATAGTTCCTCCAGCACATAATCCAGTTAGTAAAAGTGTAACTATGGTGGAGATTTATTAAGTTGTGCCCACACACACAACAGTCTGAAGGAAGGAAATAACATTGAAGATCTGCCGATAGAGATTCGTTCTTGAAGAATTCTTCAGTCAAAAGTGCTGCTTCTAGTCTCCAGCTTGTACATAAAATTAGATTTAATTTATTGTTTATAGCATCATGAGTTATTTTTCTAGGTGTTTAATAAAAAATTTTAAAATTCCACTACGTTACTAAAGTGATTTTTCCAACACCCCTTTCTTTCTTTCCTTTTCTTTTTTCCTTGTTGTTGCTTTATCGTATCCCTTTCTTATATTTTTCTTTTTTCCTTTCTATATTTTTTTTTCATTCCTATACCCTTATATGTATATTAAGATGTATCTATTAGATTGTATTATGTCATTTTATTTTTAGTTGTATTTATATATGACGAAGAGAGCAAAGCCCTGCCTGTGAAGTGCAGCAACCGACTACCCAAGCCCACTTACGGTTGACCACCCTTGCCCAGCTTGTGATCTAGAAGTTACTTGATTTTGAGCCAGATTTGAATTTTGAAATTTTTTAATTCGATTTGTCTCCCATTTATTTGATAAACTTTAAATACGACTTTTAGGATATTTTAGGAATATTTTCTATTTTCCTGTTATTTATTTTATGCATTGAGGATACTATAAATAGGAGACATTAGATTGTTATTTTTAATTTTCAAGTTATTAATAAAATCCAGAGAAGTTTTTCTTAATTTGTGCTTGTTTCTCTGTATTCTTTCGAATCAACGAAATACTAGGACCCTTTTTTTTGGCATTCCATATGAATCAATGGAACACAAGTTTTCTACGCTTTCGCTACATTAGTTGGTATCAGAGCCTTTGTCATGATCTGCCACCATGCTGCCCCGTCGTCATGTAGAAGCTTGACAACCCATTGATGACCTGGAAGATATTTGACAACAACTTGCCCTAATACAAAAACAGATGGCCATCCTCCTAGCTCAGCAGCCAGCCGCTCCAGCTTGTGTCAAAAAAGTTGAACCCAATGATGAAGATGAAGTCATCAATGAGAATAGGTTCGCTCCTCTGTATCCCGCATCGTTGTGCTGACGCCCCTTCTCCCACCCACCAAGACACTAACGACAACCACCGATCAAAATCGGGTTTCAAACTTGATATTCTCAAATTTCATGGAAGCCTTCAACTGGAAGAATTTATAGATTGGATTGGAGCCATTGAAGAAATTTTAGATTTCAAGGAAGTTCATGACAACAAACAGGTTTCTCTTATTACTACCCATTTCTAAGGTCGTGCCGCCGCATGGTGGCAACAGCCCAAAGTCTACCACACCCAGTCGAGAAAAAAAAAAGATTGCATCATGAAAGAAATTGAAGAAACACATGACGAGTACCTTTTTGCCCTATACTTATATGTGAACTATGTACCAATGCATCCAAAATTAACGATAAGGTAACTGAACGGTAAATGAATATGCTATTGAATTTTTCCTTTTGCTCTTAAGGAATGAGATCAATAAAAATGAGAAGCAATCGGTTTGTTAGTTCATTGGAGCTTTCATCCATAATTCGAATATATTGGCCTTATTTGGTTTCTTTTTCCAAAAACATGTTTTCCTGTTTTCAAAAACACAAGAAACAAAAATGAAAATAAAAACTTGTTTGGTTCTATTTTTGAGCCAATACAAAATGAAAACAATTTTGAAAATTCCAAAAAAATTGCCCATAAAATGAAAAAAAAAATAAAGACATTTTCTATGTTTTGAACATCCTACCAACCATCCCTTCCTTACTGGAGCATCCTTTCTTGCTGGAGCCCCACCACACCGGCGCACCACCCATCACAGCCCACTATCCCCAATCCCTCTTGAACACTAGTGACTACACACCAACATGTTTGCGACTGAAGGGAAGCTCGCGTCGTTGGTGCTCGTGCTAGAGCAAAGATGGCGCAGATCTCATCATCAACAGGCTTGTGCGATCACCATTTAAATCCCATCGTCGGCATTGAATCCTCCCACCATAACTCCATCGTCACGCGATTCCCCTAAGCCCAGCCGTGATCTTTGTCCTATGCCTCGCATCATTAGGCCACAACACCGTCGTCATTGCAGGGAGGAAGCTTGCGAAGGCCATCAATCTCCAACCCTGTAGGCCATCGATCTTGGCGATAAGGCCATCGAAGGAAGGTGTTGTGCGTGGGGAGGGATCCGTCATCATCACTGTCGCGTGTGCTACTGATATCCGCATCGCCGACGTAATGGCCTCACCAAAGAAGAGAAAGAGGAAGTCCCCTTCATTTTCTTTAAGTTTAACAATAATAAAAAAATATTAATATATTTATAATTAGGGTTTTAGTTAACATTAATCAGTATTTTAAACTTAAATTTAATTATTTAGCAAAAAAACAAATTTAATGATATTTACATAAATTATTTTTATTAAAAAATGTTTTCTTCAAAAAAACACTACCATATACAACCAAACACAACTTTAAAAATAATCCCAACACATTTCTCAAAATGTTTTCATTTCTATTTTTTTTCAAAAACAAAAGTCACAATAAAAATGCTAACAAACAGGCCCATTGAATCTCTTTGAACTGGCTACCATTTCTAAAGCCCACCAAAGAGCTTTGTTGATTGAACACTAAAATTGGACCGGCATTGCTCCTTGGAATCTGCCAACCGCCACTCGTGTTTTTGAAGTCACCGTCAACGTTGCTCCAGCAGTCATCGCTGCTGCTTGTCTTGACACCTAAACACCGGCGCCAAAACCACCAGCTGGTGCACCTACTCCTAACCACTTCCTCATCCCAATCGGTATCCCCTCGATGTTTCTCGTGTAGTGAGACGGGTCGTCGTCAAACCACTTGTCCAAAGTTTGGTCATCGAGGTCTCTTAGCCAAAGGAGTAGAGTTCAAAGAACCCGATAATCCCGTTGTTGTCTACGACGAAGAATTTGAAGAAGAAATTTTTGAAAGAACAAGTCTTAGGAGATTTTGGCTCTTTACTTTTGGTTCATTACAACTACCTTACTCCAAAAGTAGAAGACGATTCGTGGTTGCGCACTAGTCTTTTTCACTCAACATGCATGGTGAACGACAAAATTTGTCACTTCATTATTGATTCGAGAAGTTGTGAGAACATCATCTTTGAAGAAGCCATTCAAAAGCTTGCTTTGAAGACAGGGCTCTATCTCACACCATATAAGCTCGCTTGATCGAAGCAAAGTGTGAAAGTCCAAGTTTTTCATCGAGCTCTCGTTTCTTTTGTGGTTGGGACTACCTATTGTGATAAGATTTATTGCGATGTTGTTCCAATGGATACTTGTCACCTTCTTTTGGGACATTTGTGGCAGTACAATCGTGACGTCATCCATGACGAGAAGACCAATACTTACACCTTCTGTTTTGAAAATAAGAAAATCACTCTCCCCCTGTTAAAGGACACTCGTGGATGTCTGTCCTCCGCTGACCTGGCCAACTGCCCCCTTCACCACCGGTTGACCTGCTTTTACAAAGTTGCCAATGCCCGTGCCCAAGGCTGCACTATTTCTCACCAACTTCAGTTTTGGCACCGCAATGCCAGAAACGCACGTCGTTTATGCACATAAAACCACGTCCATGACTTTTTCTCCTTCACCTCCATTTCAGGTTGTGTCTCCTAAAATTCTAACCAAACCGCCCTTTTGGAAAAGCCCAAGCGCCTATTGTCATCGTCGTCGTCATCACCGTTGCGGTCATTATTACCATCACCGTTTATGTCTATTGACAGATGTTAAACCATCGGAAGCTTTTCAATTCAAGCCTTTGGTCTCGTTTGCTGGAGATACGGAGTTTGCAGATTCAAGGTCAAATCTTTCCAAGCCAGTGGAACTGATGCAGTGAGAAGTGAAGCAGTTGACCACCCAAGCCTACTTCCGATCGACCGTCCCTGCCCAGTGTGTGATCTGGAAATTACCTGATTTTGAGCTAGATTTGAATTTTGAACTTTTTCTTAATCCGATTTGTTTCTGATTTACTTGATAAATTTTAGATGCAACTTTTTAGGATGTTTTAGGAATATTTTTATTTTCCTTTTATTTATTTTTTATGCATTTATTTTTCAGTTCTCCAGTTATTAATAAAATCCAAAGAAATTTTCTCAAATTCTTACTTATTTCTCTATATTCTTTCGAACCAACAAAATACTCATACCTCTGTTTTTCGACCTTCGGCATGAATCAATAGAACTCAAGTTTTTCAAAATACTCATACCTCTGTTTTTCGACCTTCGGCATGAATCAATAGAACTCAAGTTTTTCAATGCTTTCGCTACATCAATATATCTATTATAGATTATTTTATTAAAAAAATGGAATACTGTTGCACATGAGTATTCCACTTTTTAGCGAAAAGATAGTGGGCATGAAAAACTATTGGTGACCTAGTAGTAGAAAAATACAAAAAAGAAAACAATACGTAAAAGTTTATGGCATCAACACTAACTTTCACCCATATTTGGTTGACTAATTTTTATCTTTTAATATATAAAAGTCAGAAGACACCTTTTCGATCATTGCTCTAATGATTGCCAAGTGCGCTTAATTCATTTTTTTAAATTTTGTTTTGCCCCTTTCTTTCGTTTGTTTTCTTTAACCCTTTTTGTTGCTTTATCCTGTCCGCTTTTTTTTCTTTTTTTTTTCCCCTTTGTCCTTTCTCTATTTTTTCTTTCATCCTTATAACCTTATATGCGTTTAAGATGTATCTATTATATTTTGTAATGTCATTTAATTTTCAGATGTGCTTATGTATCTGTTATAGATCATCCTACTCAAAAGACAAGACAAGTGGAATACTCAAGGCCATAGTGCATGAGTATTCCAATTTTGAGCGAAAAGATTATGGGTGTGGAAAAATATGGTGATCTAGTAATAGAAGAAATGTCGAAAAGAAAATAAAACATAAAAGTTTCTAACATCAACGCTAAATTATACCTGTGTATTAACTAATTTGGACTAGATTTTTAAGTCTCAGTGGTGAATCAAGGTCAAATCCATGTTTGATAAGCATCCTATTTAGATTTTATTTCTTATTCAAATCGAGTTTGCTTGTCCATTTTAACTTTTCAAACGCTTTTATATCTATCCAAATACAAATTTGGATATTATTTCTTGTTTAGATTTATACTTTAAATGTACATTTGAATATTTGTTTAGGTTGCAATTTAAACCACATAGCTCAAATTTATAATTCAAGCAAAAAGTTTAAAAAAACACAATATGAATTAGCAAACCAGACGTGACCTAATGCCATAACTTGAGGAGGAATTTATTATAAAATTGAACTTTGTTCTTCTTCATAAAGTGATTATTTGAGTTAACTTGAGGAGGAATTTATTATAAAATTGAACTTTGTTCTTCTTCATAAAGTGATTATTTGAGTTAACTTTATGGCAAAAAATCTCTCTTGCATGCGACAATAAAGGTTATCATTATTAGTCAAAGTAAACTGTACTGTTACATCTTGAACTATTCACTTTTTATATAATGCACTTCGAACTTTTAACTTAGCATAATACGCCCTGAACTTGAAATCATTAATAATTGAGGTCTAATAGTTATTTTTAATTTTTGTTAATAACTATTTTTCATGTGTTAAGTTTCAATTTTTTCTTACCATGACGAGCTCTATCCTCATGAAAACTCATGTGTGAATTTGGTGATGAAAATTGTCCATACTTTTTAATGTTTGTTAGCTATTGGACCTCAAATGCCAATAATTTCAAAATTTAAGGTGCACTTTATTAATATTATAGTTCTCACATACTACAGTAAAAAAAACAAAACGTTATTACAGTATAAAGCTCTTACATTCTACAGTGTTTTGAACTACAACTATGGTTCTAAGTTTTAACCATACTTTCTAAACATCTTATAAAAGTTTAGAGTATATTATGCAAAAAATGAACAGTTTAGGGTGCAACAACGTAATTTACTTTATTAGTTGTTTAAATTCAAACTAAGTGCTATTGTAAGTTGTAGGAGGGCAAAAAAAAAAATTTCACGCCAAAAAGACAAAATAAAAAAAAAAAAAAAGAATGAAAGAGGGTGAGTAGAATAGAAAATCAAGCGAAGAAGAAAAAAGAAAGAGGAAGAGGGAGAGTCAGAGAGTAAGTTTGAGAGCGAGAGTGATGAGGGAGCATAAATCCCTAAGTCCCCTATGAGTTACAAAAACTTACTAGGGGCGTGAGTAAACTCTTATCATTCATCAATGGCTTGAACTTTGAAAGGAGCATAAAGTTTTCTTTTTCCCAATCAATCAATCTACTATTTTGTAGCAAAATGTAAAATTGATGGAATTAAAAAGGAAGAGGGTATTCTAGGTAGATTAGTAGGTATTTTTAGGGTGAAGATTGATAGTGCGTGTGCTATGCATGTATGCATAGTTGTGTTGAAAATTAAAAAAAAAAAAAAACCATTAAATGTTATTAGAAATGAATGTTGACGTTACAGAGGAATACTTAATTTGAAGGATATTGGTCGTCAGAGATGTTTGCGTTAGTCAAAAAGACATCCTTGATCCTGTATTATCTACTAATATTCGCTCCAGTGCTTCCTTCTTGGCAAAACACCCCCTGCCGATGCATTTTTTACATCCTACAACTTCAATAAATCACTTAGCCTCAATCATTTTCGAAATAAGCGTCAGTGAGCTGTTATACAATTATTAAGGAACAAGATATCCTACTTTGGATTGAATTCCAATTAAAAAAAAAAAAAAAGCAATACATCAATGAGAATATATAAAAAAAATTATGTTTATATGTAAAAAGAAAAAGGCCAAAACCCTGCTTTAACATATGTATACAAGGTTCATACATTCTCATGAAATATTTTTTTTTTCTTTTTTTTTTATTCCTTTTGTGATGCTTTATTCATTGTTTTAATCTTTTTTTTCCATTTTTCCTTGCTGCCTCTTTTCTTATAAACTAGTTGAATTCCACGCGCGTGGGAGAGTCATTTTGTAGGCTCCATCTATGTGCTAAGATTTGATTACTGTGTACTTATTTTTAATTTATTTAATAATAAATATCTTAGCTAGTCGTTGCTTAAGACAAAGCTAACATAAAAAATCTTTATAAGCATCACTCTTAAAGTAATAAGAATTACATAGGAAAAATAAATAAATTGAGACACACCTAAAAAAATATATCTTAATAGAGAACAAGTGGAAAAAAAATATTTAAAAGCAATAGATAGAATGAAGTTATTAGTAATTCCAACTTATATACTTTATTAGTTTTTAGGTAATTGTTAGCTTTTATTTCATGTTTTTTATGTTCATTTTAGTTTTAATAAAAAACTCAATTTGTGTCTTTTTGCTAAATCTTAGTTTTACTTTAGTTTATTTTATTTTTAATTGTTTAGTTTTGCTTTAGTTTATTTAGTTTTATTTTTATTTTATTTCATTTTAATTTACTTATTTTATTTTATTTGTTTTATTAGGTTTAGAAGAGAAGTTTTTGAAGTTTGAATCAGTAGGATTTCACGCCTTAGCATAACAATAATACTCACCCCGTATGCTATCATAGAGAGCACGAGCGGCTACACAACAAAAGCTCGCAACCGCATGAAATTTAGCCCAGCTCGTAGAATTCCAAACGCTCATGGCTGTGCAGAATGGGAGCTCATAGCCGCATGTCCCCCTAATATGCCCTAGCTCATGTTTTACGTAGCTTGCGGTTGTGCAATTCTTTCTCTAGCCACTACGCATGTGCCTTTTTAGGGTATTTTGGTGTGACTCTTAGGCTGATTTAAGAAGGAATTTCCCCAAGTTTTGGGAGGCATATAAATACCCATCTAGGGTTTTGTGCCAAAAGGGGACTTGATTTTAAAGAAGGAAGCATCCATTTCTTGAAGATTCAAAGGAAAAGGAGAAGGGAGCTTAACGACCACCTTGGAGTTCCATATTAGTTTACTTCTTTTCTTTTTTTTTTCTTGGAATTTCTTGTAAATTGTTATGGAATCCTTGTTCATATTTTGCTTGTTTTGGTTTTGTTTAAGACTTTGTATAACTAAATCTCTTAGTCTAGAGGGCTATGGACCTAAGTCGATATTGTGTTTGGTATTTTGCCTTTGATTAATACAATTTATTTCTATTTTCTATTTATTTGTATATCTTTAAGTTTAATGCCTCTAATTGATTAACTACCAATTAGTTGATCTTGCACTTAGGGTTAGTACTTAGGAAAGGAGGGCTCTAAATGTGGATTTAGGAAATAAATCCTAGAAAATTTTAGAGTTGGGAGACCTATAGTTTTCTTTGTGGCTAAATTATAGAACATGCTTAATGAACCCTTCGTAATTGATTTTGAATAGGAATATTAGAATTAATTATTTTGGGTAAATTTCAATTGAGGACTTGGGAGATGAAATTAAAATTGGTATAAATTAGTGTTCTATGCCAATAAATTGGGAAAATTAACTTGTCATTAGTCTAGACAATTACCATTTGCAAAGGTGAAATAGTTCCTCTAGACCCGTTTCATCATTATTTAATTTAGTTTATTTTCTTCATTGATTTTAATTTTCGTAAATTAATTTTAGTTTATCTTAATTTCTTATTTTTAATTAAAATTGCTATTAAATCATTATTGTCTAGATAAAGTTAGAAGTACTTTAACCACAATAGACAGTAAATTTCTAGTAAATCAATCCCTGAGGAAAACGATACTCAAACTCCCACTCTATTACTTGTGACTGTGTATACTTATATGTGACTAGAACCACATTAAAAAGATGACACTATAAAGGATCTTTGGCAAGAAGAAAAAGAACAAAGAAACAACAAAAATTAAGCACAAATGCATATGAAATAAATTATGATAATAGGAGTATAGTAAGAGAAAAGAGCATTTCAATTCTCCAACATGAATAAATTAGATAGAATGCATCTACTAAGAAAAAAGAAAAAAAGTTGAAAGGAAGGTGTGATAATTTTTTTTTAAAAGAAGGCACATTTTAGGGAAAATTTTGTTGTAAAGGGCCAATAAAAAAAATCCAACAATATATTTTAAAAGGAGTAAGTGACAGGAAAAAGTATTTTAAAAAAGCATAAAAATGAAATTGTAAAATGATTAGGGGTACATTTGAAATAAGTTATGTTGACAAGGGCAAAATGACATAGCAATAAAGAAGCAAAAGAAAAGCATAAGTCAAAACAATGAAAAGCAAAAAAAAAAAAAAAAAAAGAAAAATTATAAAAAAAGGGGATAAAACTTAAAGGTGAAATTGTTAAGACATGTATACCCTAAGGAGTAAAATGTTGTAATATGTTTTTGGAGAAATTTTATCGATAAAGAATTTATTTATTATTCATATACCAAATGTTTTCCTCTTTATGTTTATATTTATTAAATGTACGATAAGCAAACAAAAGTCTAAGACTGTTGGTCTAAATCTTTAAGAATCAGGCATATGATGGATAGATTATACGAAAGATATGATTTTAAAGGTGATGGTCTAAATCATAAGATTCGCAATAGAGGGAATAAAGTTGGGCACTTCATTCATGTTAAGATTATTATATTGTCTACATCCCTAATGGGAGATGGCTTATCTTGGCCATCGGAGTTGGACTTCTTGGGTAGAAACATTGATACATTGTCATAAGTGATGATGTATTAGATCGGAAAATAAAATCGAATTAATTGGAATTAATAATTCTAGCTGTGCAAATCAATTCACTTTAGACAATAATATGTGTTGCATCTTAATCTTGAAATGACCAATAGGCCCATTATTTTGACTTATATCCTTTGATGTACCAAGGGTGACATCTTGACTTTGTGATGGTACGTGTACCGGTATGTTAGAGATATGACTTTTGATAACGTAGACCTATTGTACATAGATATGGAATCCTTAACTTTATTGGTGGAGTCAATGATATTCTCTTATGTGCGTTATCTTGTAATTAAAAAACTGAAGCACTCAACCATTTTGATGGTGTAATTGATGGTATATTATCCTTAGATGGTAAGTTTTTCAATGGTGAGATAATGGAACGTAAGATAAAACTAATTGGAAAGGTAAGATGAAATTTATCCTTAAGTCGATTATGAATATCCTATGGGGATACGACATGTCATGATATGTCATGGACACTTAGCTAATTTGGGCTTCGTAATTTTATATAGTTTGAAAGTATAGCTCTAAGCTTTTAGTGAAGTAGCGTTAGAGTTGATAATTATAAAATGTGTATCTAGGATATTATATTTTATAATTATAGGAGCTTGAACTATATAGGTCCATCAGGTCACCTTCGCTAGCTCATAATAAATCCTATAACAATACAGTATGCTTACCCAATAAATTGATGACTTATGTTAAATTATTAGATTGGTTCAAATTCACTAGGATTAGATAATTCATGTCTGTTTATCAATTGAATTAATTTATTATAAATAAATTCAAGATAAACTTGTTGAATTATCAGGAATATTTATTTTTCTAAAGATTATTTAGATATGACTGTTTTAACTAGATAACTTTTCTATTGGGTTATTTGAATTAAAACTAAGGCTCTCTCTAAAGAATCTAGGGTGAAAAATAAAAGATTTTCAGAGATTATATTATCATAAGTTTGGCAGGCCAATCAGTTAGTTTAGCTTGCCAATCTAATGATAATTTGATCATGTGTTTTTAATGCGATTTTATTAGAAGTTGATCAAGATTTGAATTTTTTAGGCTTTATCTGATAATGACCAACCTTAGGTTCGACCTCTATAAATAGGGAGTGAGTTTTTTGAGTTATTTAGAACAGTTGAGAAGTTAAGAGTGAGTATTATAGTGTTAGATACTATGAAACTCCCTAAGAGCTTTTGTTCACAATCATGAATCTTTGCTTTAGGTCTTCTCAATTGGTTGGAAGGAGAGTCATTGGAGAAGAGGTCATGACATGTGCCCACACGTACTCCAATCGTTTATACAGAATAGCAAAGAAGACTAGTTGATTGAGGCTCTTTTGGAACGTTTTTCTTTTTATAGATTGCAGGAGCTCTTCGACATATAAAGATTAGTAAGATCTAGATAATTTAAGTATAAGCATGTCTAACTTGTATTTTGAAAAATACTCTGATTCAAAATTTTTAAAATTCCACTGCATAATAGTTTTTCCAACAATTGGTATCAAAGCCATGTTTTTTACGTAAATTTACGAGTTTGTGATCATGCTATATATATCAATTATATGATCTTGATCTCTCCTATGCTTGAATTTAATTTTTTAAAGAGTTGGTACTCTAGGGTTTCTATATATTTATGTATTAGCATGAGATTATAAGGTAAATGTTTATTAATTAATTACAGTTGATAAAATTATTGTTTAATTATTTGTTAAATTATTAATTTATGCCGGTTGTAATTCCTTAGAGGTTAGAATATATATCTAGGTATTTCATGTAATTAGATGGCAGTCTATCATTACCATTTAGTCATTATTAGTTAATTTAAATTTATAAAAAAAATAATTTTTGTAACTAAATAATCATTTGGAGTGAAGATGGATCTAGAAGATGGATGATAGAGGTTCTATTGTTTTTTCCTAAGTCTCTAAATTTTTATGTTTTTAAATTATTGAAAATAAGATTGAAAAATTACATAAAAACTATTTTATAGAAAAATGTGAGTTCTACTCTGTCGGCGGGCTAAACCCTCAAGATCAACAGGCCAATGGTCATAGACCAGTAGACCGAACCTCCAATTCGGCAGGCCGTTCATGGGGCAGGATTTAGCCTGTTCTCGAGGCAAGCCAAACTACCAAGTTCGGCAGGCCGATGGCTTATGACCAATAGGCCGATCACACAGATCGGCATGCTTGTAGAGGGTTATATTTTTTTTCAAAAATGGTGCGTTTTTTGGTGCGGTTTGATTTTATTTTTGAGACGATTCTAAAAAACATGAAATTTTCTAACGACTAGAAAAGTAAAGTATTTGATCTATGCAAGATTGAAGACTTGAAGATGGATGCCACATGAAGACGGATACAACTTAAAGATACATAGATCAAGAATCGATAATATGTTTTGATTGATCTCTTGTAATCTTTATTTTCTTTTCTCTATGGTGGAACCATAATATTACGATTATTTATTATTGTTTTGTTTGTGGCTTTGCATGATTGCTTTGCTTGTTTGCATTATAATATGATTTGCCATGAATGTTGATAACATGTCATATAAAATAGGGAGTGCCGCTCATTAAAAAGATTGTTCATACATGTTTTTAAAATAAAACCTTGGTTTTTCAAAAGATTGAGTGGGAGAAGGTTTTTAAAGAGAAGACCTATGGCCTCCATTGTTGGTCCATAAATAATACAAAGTATTTGATCTATGCAAGATTGAAGACTTGAAGATAGATGCCACATGAAGACGGATACAACTTAAAGATACATAGATCAAGAATCGATAATATGTTTCGATTGATCTCTTGTAATCTTTATTTTCTTTTCTCTATGGTGGAACCATAATATTACGATTATTTATTATTGTTTTGTTTGTGGCTTTGCATGATTGCTTTGCTTGTTTGCATTATAATATGATTTGCCATGAATGTTGATAACATGTCATATAGAATAGGGAGTGCCACTCGTTAAAAAGATTGTTCATGCATGTTTTTAAAATAAAACCTTGGTTTTTCAAAAGATTGAGTGGGAGAAGGTTTTTAAAGAGAAGACCTATGGCCTCCATCGTTGGTCCATAAGTAGTAAATAGTGGTCCCAACCCTTAGAAAGGGATTTCATCATGTACTCAGTTGGATCTCTAAAAGGATAATATATTTTAGCATGATCTATCGTTGCACACCCCTAGGTGGCGATCATAGATCGTGGATAAAATTGTTGAAACGATGTTTTTACACTTATGTTAATTTTATTGTTAACCTTCCCTAGGAGCTTTGTAAATAAAATTAATGGTTAAAAAAATAATTATTAATATATGTTAGATCAGACAGGTCTTGGATGACATATATTAATCAGGAAGAGATCCATGTTCTTAATTGAATTTAGAAAGTCTCCCCTAGGTGGCTTGTTAAATTCTAAGTTAAGAATTATCATTGTAAGGTTGTGATATTTTTAAGGTTTTAACACATGATCACAATTGTATGCTTACTTAATTATGTTATCTTCCTAAACTATTATGGTATGTTTGCTTATGTTTTGTATATGATTCTTTATTGTAGATTAAAATGTCTAAAAATGTTTTATCTTTGATACTTGCTAAAAACCAATTAAGTAGCGATAATTACAATGATTAAAAGAGGAACCTGAATATCATTCTAGCCTTTGTGAAAATGAAATTTGTGCTGATGACATCATATCCTCCCGAACCTATTGGAGAATCCACTAATGAGCAAATCCAAGCGTATGATCACTGGAAAGATACTAATGATCAGGTCTGGTGTTATGTTATGGCTAGTATGAATAACATACTGTAGGCTCAACATGAAGATTATGAGACTACGAAGCAGATCTTGGACAATTTTAAAGACATGTTTGGAGGCCAAGCCAAAACAAAATGGTAAGGGGTGCTTCGAAAACTTTTGAACTACAAACAAAGACTTGGGACATCTATAAAATAACATATGATGTTGGTCATGGGTTACCTTGCTAAGGCTTAAGCTCATAGAGTTGACATCGATGCCGAGTCACAGATGACTATGGTTTTTCAGACTCTATCAAAGGAGTTCATCCGGTTTAGAGCTTCATATAATTTGAGCAATAGACATGATGTGACCTTAACGAAGCTAATGAAATAGCTATAGGAGTTCAAAAATTTGATCAGGGAAACTCTTACTAGTGGCGAGGCTAACTTGGCGGTTACATTCAGTTCCAATCCTAACCTGGGAATGGAAGGAAGCAGAAGGCCAAGAATGGGAAGACTTCTTTTCCTGCAAATGGCAAGAATAAGAAGAAGAAAAAGAAGTACCCGAAGGAGTTGAAGTGCTTTTTTTTGTGGGAAGATTGGGCACATCAAGAAGAATTATAAGGACTCCTTTTATGAGGAAATAGGTGTGATCTTCTGGTTATTGAAACTTGTTTAGTTGAGGAATCAAGTGACACTTGGGTCATAGATTCTAAAGCAACTAATCATGTTTGTGTTTCTCTATAGGGGTTCAAAGAAATGAGAAATTTGCTACATAAAGACTTCACGTTTCGGATAGACAATAGATCCTTGGTGTTAGCTAAAGCAGTGGGAGACGTCCATCTTCATTTTGATAATTATAGGATTTTAGTTTTGCGAGATTATTTTTATGTTCCCAGGCTTAAAAGGAATTTAATATCTATAGCTTGTTTATTTAAATACCCTTATTCAATTTCCTTTAATAATAAAATGGTGATTCGTAAAAACAAATCTTTTATCTATGATAGATGGATACAAAACAATCTATATTTAATCAAACCTAAAATGGACTTAATGCTTAATACAAAGGTTAATGATAATAACTCTAAAAGACTTAAGACTTCTCACACTAATAAAACCTATCTTTGGCATTTGCGATTAGGTCATATTAGCCTAAATAAGATTCAAAGGGTATTAAGGGATGGACCATTAAGTTACTTAAAGGTGGAATCTATACCACAATGTGAATCTTGTTTAGAAGGCAAAATGATCAAAAGACCATCGAGTCTAAGGGTAATATGGCCGAAGGGGTTCTAGAACTTGTGCATAGTAATATTTGTGGTCCCATGAACATCTAGGCACGAGGAGAGTATGAGTATTTCGTTACTTTTATTAAATAATTACTCAAGGTATGAGTATGTTTATCTAATGCATAATAAAAGCACAACTTTTGACAAGTTTTAGGAGTTTTGGGCTGAAGCAAGAAAGCAATTAGGTAAACCCATAAGGGCACTTCGACCTGATCAAAGTGGTGAATATCTCTCTAATGAGTTCTTAGAACACTTATTAGAGAATAACTCATTAGAGAATGGAATTCTATCCCATTTGACTGCGCCGAGCATTCTACAGCAAAATGGTGTAGCTGAGAGAAGGAATAGGACTTTGTTGGATATGGTCAGGTCTATGATTAGTTATTCATTATTGCCTTTATCCTTTTGGAATATGCACTATAAACCGCATGTTTTCTTTTAAACAATATGCTTTCAAAATCAGTTCCTAAAACTCTTGTAACAATATAGCGTGTTTTTTCAATAAATTAGTGACTTATGTTAAAATATTATATTAATTGAAATTCGATAGGATCAGATAATTCATGTCTATTTATTGGTTAAATTAATTTAAGATAAAATTGTTGAATTATTGAGAATATTTATTTTCCTTGAGATTATCTAGATATGACTGTTTTAATCAAATAACTTCTCTATTGGGTTATTTGAATTAAAATTGAGGCTCTATACAAAGAATCTTAGGTGGAAAATAAAAGATTCTCAAGGATCATATTATCGTAAGTTCGGCAGGTCGATTAGTTAGTTTTGCCTCCCGATAGAGGAAGTTCGACAGGCCGATCTGTTAGTTTGGTCTACCGATCTTACGATAATTTAATCACGTATTTTTGAAGCAATTTTATTAGAAGTTGATCCAGATTCGAATTTTTGAGGCCTTATCTGAAAATTACCAACCTTGGGTTTGACCTCTATAAATAGGGAGTGAGTTTTTTGAGTTATTTAAATCAATTGAGAAGTTAAGGATGAGTATTATAGTGTTAGATACTATGAAACTCCCTGAGAGCTTTTCTTTACAATCACGAACCTTTACTCTAGGTATTTTCAATTAATTAGAAGGAGAGTCATCAAGGAACAGCTAAATGGTGTGTGCCCATACACACTTCAATCGTGGATAGAAAATAGCAAAAAAGACCAATTGGTTGAGGCTCTTTTAGAACGTTCTTCTCTTCACAAATTGCAGGAGCACTTCGGCATACAAAAGTTAGTAAGATCTAGATAATTTATGTATATAGCATGTCTAACTTGTGTTTTGAAAAACACTTAAATTCAAAATTTTTAAAATTCTACTGCGTATTGATTTTTCCAATAGAAATGATCACAGGGACATTTAAAATAAGTTATTTTAACAAGGACAAAACGATAGAGCAATGAAGAAGTGAAAGAAAAACATAAGTTAAACAATGAAAAAATAAGGGAAAAATTAGTCCAAAAAATGAAATAAAACTTAAGGCGGCATTTACAGTTACAAAAATCATGTTCGATGTAATTAGGATAACAAAAGTAGTCATAAAGATTTTTTTTTTTTAAATAAGTAGTCATAAAGATTAGATTCAATAAAGTATTTACGATGATATCTATATAAGTTAATATTTTATATCAAGAATAAAGTAACAAGAAGAAAGTATTTTGATGGCATATTTCAAAATAAAAGAATTTGAGATTGCATGACAAAAAAAAGAAAAGAAAAGAAGGGATCAATAGATATAAGATTGTAAGAGTAAAAAATAATCGGAAAAGCCAAAAAAAGAGAAGGAAACAAAAAAAAAAAAAAAAAAAGGAAGAAAACGTTGAAGGAAAAAAAAAAAAAAGGCTAAAAGCTCAAAAAAAAAAAAAAAAAAAAAACACGAAACCCCCTTGATGAAAGCGGGGGAAGAAAATTCTTACTTTTTTTCTTCTTTTAAATGCGACCCTCACAATTTTTGTTTCCTAATTGTCTTGTTGATATTTTTTTACCCCCACAAAATTCTCTGTCTAAGCTTTTGAAAGAAACTCCCAAGTACAATTTTTTTAATATGTGCTCAATGAATAATTTTTAACATATTTATAAAAGACGATTCATTTTTTTTAATGGATCTCCCAAAAGAATAAGATTACGTCCTTCTTTTGTTTTTTTTTTGTTTTCCTTTTTGTTTTTCATTGTTTTTTTTTTTGCCTTTTGCTTTAGTTTTATAGGCTTCCCTTGTTTATGATTAAAAATCTTTTGTTCCTATTTTTTTTTTCATCCTCATTTTCTACTTTATCTTATTATTTTCCCCTAAATATGTTGTTTATTTTCACATCCACTTTATTAAATTATTTTTTCACATTTCTAAACAATTTCCTTGCAAATATATTTCTTTCAAGTAGTTTCTTCGTATTTATTACTCATTAAAATATTTCTCTCTGAAATATGCATATGTGAAAATCTTTTTATTTGTTCTATGTATCCTTAAGTAGTTTTTCACCTCTTACTCACTAGTATATTAATTTTACACCTTTATATATGTTTTTTTTTTTGTTTTCTCAAATGTGTCCATGTAAATATCTCGGCCTATTATATTTACACCTATGTTGTTTTCTATCTCTTACCCAAGTAAAATTGTTTCATTTGTGATTTTGACGCGAAAATGATGCATATCATCCCTTTTTTTTTTTTTTTTTTTTCCTTCTCCGCCATTATTTTTTAATTCTTTTTTGGTCCTTCATTTTTGTTCGTTGACACTTTTTTGCCCTACTAAAAGCCTCGTCCTTTTAAATTTGAGCTACTTAAATATTCTTTTTACCAAATTAAACCCTTTTTTAAAAAAAGAAAACAAAATTCGTATAAAAAAGTAATAAGTAAAATACTTATAATGTATGCACAAAGTGAATGTTTCAATTACTTTTATTACAATAAAATAAAGAGCCCATGGTTAATTTTTTTGGTTATAGTTTAAGAAATTAGAAATGTAGCCCATCAATTTAGTTGTTCAAATTGAAATAATTATATAGATTAAAAACCCTCAATTTGATTTTTTTCCTTTATTTTTCTCTCTCTTCTTTCCTCTCTCTTATGTTTCTCTCTCTTTCCTCTCTCTTTGCCCTCCCTCTCTCCCCTTCCGTCATTGTAGGCGAAACTCTGCTATCATCATTGTTGTCGCGTTCTTGTCCGCTCCGGCGTAGGCGATGTTCTTCTGTCGTTGACGCAGGCGATGTTCTCCCATTGTCATCGTGTTATCATTGGCTGTGTCACTGACCAAGCTCTCCCATTGACCGATATTGCAATGAAGCCTGAGCAGCAATAAGATCGCGACGTCTGAACGTTAAATTGTTGAAGCAACCAGATTTGATTTCATCGGCAAAGATAGAGTCGCAAAGCAGCCAGGTCTATTTCACCAGAGAGATCTCACGCCGAGAAGAGATGTCACATCGGAGCCGTTGAAGGGAGGTCGCTGGATAGAGAGAGGGACAAGAAGAAAAAAGATTATGTGGGGACAGACGGGGACATTTTTATCATATTCTCATGTAAAACAATAAAGGCAATATTTGTTAAACATCTTTTTCTACTTTTATTTAATTGGCAATCTGATGTTTCTCTTAATTCTTTTCTTTTTAGGTTATTATGACGGGGGGGAAATTTCTACATATTGATTAATGGGTCTTCACACCATTTATGTTGAACTGTATTCAAAGTCTAAACTCAATTCCACTAAAAAAAGGTCTAAACTATTAATTCTTTGTTTTTTTTTTTTTCAAATAAATGAATGTAGAACACCAAGTATACTATAAACATCAATCAACTCAAAATTAGTTCAGCTAAGGGTTTTTTTTAAGGGATTTTTTTTTCAAGGGAAAAGAGTAATTTTCCGGTGACGTGTCTCTTCGTTTGTCATTTATTTATTTATTTTTTGCTTGCACCGAAAAAAAAAAAAAAAAGAACCTTTCCGCTAAAACACGGCCTCGTCTTCAATCCAAAAATTCTCAAAATCTTGTCCTTCAATAGCGGGAGACGAACAACGCGAAAATTTTCTTTTTCTTCTTTCTTGTTTTTAGAAAAATTATTTTTAAGTTTTCTAGTTCTTAAAGAAACGGGGGACTTCGTCAAAATCCCAACCTCCAAAGAGATGGAGAGTTTTCTGGAACCATCCTGATTTCCTTACCATTTTAGAACTCTCTAGACCCTCCTCTCTCTCTCTCTCTCTCTCTCTCTTTCTCTGTCTGTCTCTCTCTCCCTCCCCCATCTCCTTCTCTCTATATAAATGCGAAATTTATCATGGCCTCTCTGCAACGAGAAACAACAATCCTTGCACCTATTTTACACGCACACGCGCGCGCACACACACACACACACGACACTCTCTCTCAATCTTTCAGAGCACCTAATTTCTCACGCTCTCTCTAATCGCCATGGACGAGGACTTCGAGTTCCCAAGTGCGAGCAATGTCGACGACGAAATGGAGATTCCCGAGGACAACGAACCCATCAGCTCGATTCTCAAGGTCGGAGAAGAGAAGGAGATTGGGAAGAATGGGCTGAAGAAGAAGCTCCTCAAGGAAGGTCAAGGCTGGGAGACTCCCAACTCTGGCGATGAAGTTCAAGGTGATTATTACTTTCTTCTTCTTCTTCTTCTTTTTTTGTATTTAATCTTTTTTTTTTTGTCATGATCAATGCTTTTGTTTTATTTTTGAATCAATCTCAAATTCGCGTGAAACATCAGTAATGCTGATCAAATTTCGCGATAGGATATTGAAAAAAAAAACATTATTTTTAATCATCAGGGTAGAATTATTATAATATTAAGAAAAGTTTAACTGAATTTGATTGATGATCTGATAGTTCAGAAATGTACCATATAATGAAATTCTCCAATAAAAATTGACTGCAATTTCATGTTAATCCTTGGATAAATTTTCACCCCAAGTTTTGCAAATAGGTTGACATGGAAAATTTGGATTGAAAAATCATTTTTCTTTATTTTTTTTTTGGGTGACTTTGCGGATCTCATTGCTGATGGATTGGTTAATTTGTGCAGTGCATTACACTGGGACTTTGCTGGATGGGACTAAGTTTGATTCCAGCCGTGATAGAGGGACTCCTTTCAAGTTTAAGCTTGGCCATGGTAAGTAGTTCTTCCTTAAATGCTTCTGAATTTTTGTATGTTTTCTTTGATTTGTGTGTTTCCATATTTGTTGCTCACAGTTATGAGGCGTTGTTCTTCTGATGCTAACGGATTAGTTATAGATAATTAGAAGGAAATATGAATCAATTAATCAATTATAGATAATCTGAAGGTATTGTACTCAATTAACGAGTGATGCCTGTCCTAAGAGCTGCCTTTTCCATTTTGCTTCTATTTAATTTTGATGTTTCTGTAAAAGAACTTTGAGATACATGTTTGCAATTGAACTGTTGTTTCTATTGATGATTGTCTGAAGATTGGTTTGGAAATTAGTAGGGGTGGATTATTTTGTTATAATTTTTATATCAGAGTTAGATGTTAAATGGATCGTGATAATTTCTTTCATTAACAAAACACTTGTATCAAGGCTGATGAAGGAAGCGGACTCTGGAAAACCCATTTCTGAATATTTACTGCATACAATTGGAAGGCCATCTTAAATTGTGTTTTTGCAACCTTTTTATGGATAATCCAATTCCCTGTACTGCTAGAATATTTTCAGTTGTCTAACTTTGAGAATTAAATGCACTCTCCTGTAGTGCTAGAATCTAGAATCTTTTCAGCAGTCTGACTTTGAGAAGCAAATGTATTTCTGAATACTGAAGGAGAAATGATGATGATTTTTTTTTTCTTTTACATGTTGATAAGGGTAAACACATTGAGTTAAAATTCGTGTTTTGAGTAAACAGGTAATATTTTGCAGAGGTGAATTGCCTTAGGAATCTTCTTTTTAAGGACTCTTACGTTGTGTTTTGAATGGTTAGAATAAATTAGTTAACAACTTTCAGTTTCTGTGTCTTGATTATTCATTCTTCTCCCTAACTAATTCGGTTTCTGTGTTTCAATTATTCATTTTTCTCACTGTAACACCAACGGCTTGCTTGCTTCAGGACAAGTTATCAAGGGATGGGATGAAGGAATCAAAACCATGAAAAAGGGTGAAAGTGCATTATTCACCATACCTCCCGAGCTTGCTTATGGCGAGTCTGGATCTCCTCCCACCATTCCTCCAAATGCTACTCTTCAATTTGATGTGGAGTTGCTTTCTTGGACCAGCGTCAAAGACATATGCATGGACGGTGGAATTTTCAAGAAAATACTAGTTGAAGGGGAGAAATGGGAGAATCCAAAAGACCTGGACGAAGTATTTGGTATGTTTCTAATCATTTCTTTTACTTGCACTGGAGATTCAGTTTAAGTAATTGGTTTTTCTCAATAATACTGTTTTCTCTGCAGTCAAGTACGAAGCTCGGCTTGAAGATGGAACACTGGTTTCAAAATCTGAAGGGGTGGAATTTACTGTTGGAGATGGTATGCTTCATTCCTTTTCTTATTTGCTTTTTTTTCTTGGACCGATTGTTGACAACTGTTATCAGAGATATCTAACAGGGCTCCTTTTTAGATACAGGCTATTTCTGTCCTGCATTGGCAAAAGCTGTAAAAACAATGAAGAAAGGAGAAAAGGTCTTGTTGACAGTAAAGCCAAAATGTGAGTTTAATTCTTACATGCTGATTTTTTTTTTTAATATATATATATTCTTCCCTATACTGATCTTATTGGCTGTTGTTTGTTAATTAGTTCTTAAACTTTTCTAATTTTATTGTATTTTGTTTCTACAGACGCATTTGGTGAGGTAGGCAGATCGGCAAATGGTGAAGAAGCTGCCGTGCTTCCTAATGCCACCCTTCAGATAACTCTTGAGTTGGTCTCTTGGAAAACTGTTACTGATATCACCAAGGACAAGAAGGTCCTGAAAAAGACTCTAAAAGAGGGAGAGGGTTATGAGCGCCCTAATGATGGTGCTGTTGTCCAAGGTACGTAAGATGAATCCTATGCATTTTGTGTTGCATCTATAATGTGTGCCATCGTCCATACGCTCATTCTTTTACTGCCTTCTGCCAGTGAAACTTGTTGGAAAATTGCAAGACGGGACTGTCTTTATACAGAAGGGCACTGATGAGGAACCATTTGAATTCAAGACCGATGAAGGTAATTAACCACATCTTGATATATTTGTTTTCTGCCAATAGAGTGTTCTATTTGAAAATAACTTTTGGTGATGGATTTTATGTATAGAGCAAGTAATTGATGGTCTTGATAGAGCTGTGAAGAATATGAAGAAAAAGGAAGTTGCGTTGGTCACAATTCACCCAGAGTATGCTTTTGGGTCGTCTGATTCAACACATGATCTGGCTGTTGTTCCCGCTAATTCAATTGTTCATTATGAGATAGAGCTGCTCTCTTTTGTAAAGGTCAGTAGCATTTACTTCCTTTTCCTCTCTGTTTGTTTCTTAAGCTTGTGTGGAAGTCCATGGTCTTGAGACTTGAGAAAGCTCCTTGATGCAGGAAAAGGAGTCATGGGATATGAACACACAGGAGAAGATTGAAGCTGCTGGGAAGAAAAAGGAAGAGGGTAATGTGTTGTTCAAGGCCGGTAAATACGAAAGAGCCTCAAAGAGATATGAGAAGGTACATATTGAACAATTCCTCTTTTGTGCGCCCTTCTCTAAGCTTTTTGTGGTCAGGCCACCTTACATGAAGCTTCTGTATGGTGACAGGCTGTGAGGTTTATTGAATACGACTCTTCCTTCAGTGACGAGGAGAAGCAGCAGGCTAAGGCGCTGAAAATTACTTGCAATCTTAACAATGCAGCCTGCAAACTGAAACTTAAAGACTATAAGCAGGCTGAGAAACTCTGTACCAAGGTTTGTTAACGGGATTGGTTCACATTATGGTTGTCCGTTGTGCCATTTTCCGTTTACTAAAATGCTGCTGTCGGATATTCTTGTAGGTATTGGAACTTGACAGTACGAACGTGAAAGCTTTGTACAGGAGGGCTCAAGCTTATGTTCAGCTTGTTGATTTGGACTTGGCAGAGATGGATATCAAGAAGGCCCTTGAGATAGACCCAGAGAATAGGTGGGTCGTCTTATTCTGACCCAAAGCATATTCCAATGTGCTGAATTTGTTCTTCTATGCGCTCAACCTTATTTTGTATTGACGTGTTATCTTTTTGAAATATCAGAGATGTGAAAATAGAATACAAGGTGATAAGGGAGAAAGTGAGGGAGTACAACAAGAAGGATGCTCAGTTCTACAGCAATATATTTGCCAAGATGAACAAATTAGAGCAAGTAAAATCAGCTGTAAGTTATAAACCCTAGTCTATCTTCTTATTTATATGATTTCGACAAAACAATTAGCCTTTACTGACTGATTTGTTTTTTTAAATCCACAATACAGAATGCGGCCACAAAGCAGGACGCAGTGCCCATGACAATCGATGGCAAGGCCTGATAATCTTCACCTTCTCCGTTCAGTTGTCTGTCTGTCTTTGTTTTCAAAATACAGAGAACCAATAACGTGTGCGCTTAAGTTGGTTGATTTGTATGTTAAACATTAGCTGGTCTTTGTAATACTTTGAGCGTCAATCGGGTAGTTAATGGCCGCTGAATATGATATGAGAGTAAAATTCAAGTAGGGTGTATTTCATGCAATTGTCATGAGTCCAATTGTAGTTTATGTTGTTCTCTTTTACTGTGCAATATAATATATATTTTTGTCCAAGAAAGCGTAAGAAAATGTACATGGCTTATTTAGCAGCTCTTTAAAGTACAGCCTCCTGATTTTTCAACTCTAGCGGTATTAGCTTGTAGAGAGAGGGGGGTGTTGGTTAAGAGAGATCTTATAGTACACCATTCATAATAACCGCATATTTTTATTTTTGGCATTAAGGGGCTTGATTTTGTTGGGTTAATCTTTGGAGATCTTTGTCAAAGTTTTTTTAGTTTTTATGCTTGTTTAATTTTTGTTATAAAACGAATGTAAAAATTAAATTGCAAAGCATAAAATAAAGAGATACAAAAGAAATAGATAAATAATTTTGGTTATTTATTATCATATCTCTTGTATAAATATAGGTTCTTAAAGGCTATATATATATAGGCCAAAGATCATAAAGTAGGAGAGACCAAAAGGCAAGAGTTATAACAATAAAATAATATAAACAGAGTATTAATTAGAAGGTTATAAAGGTTATAAAACACAAACATTAATGGTCATTACGGTGAAAATAATGCAATTCATGAGAGTGTTAGGAATTTAAACATTTACATCATTAAATTAATTTATTCATAACACTTCTTCTTGAATGTTCACCACTTGAGAATATATGCCTCGTTAAAAACCTTAATAGGAAAAACCCTGTAGGAAAAAATCCAAGTGAATGGGAAAAGAGTGCATTATTATCTTAAGAATTAGCTTAAAACAGCCTCGTTAAAAACTTTGTTGGGAAAACTCGATGGGACAAAACCTATGCAAAGGAAAAAAAGAGTACAGTAGCCAATAACCTTCTCTTCATGTCAACATGTCTTTTTCAACAAAATCATATGCAAAGATCTTTGAGACGACACATTCTAATTTTGCACAATAATTTCTTAAGTGTAGTTGTAGGAAGTATCTTTATATAAATTTTTCAAGTTGTCACTTAAACAAATTCGATGAATGCCGTCCTTTAGGAGCTTGTGCATGAAAAAAACTGTTAGGAAACTTATTGTATTATGTCTCCTTAACTTAGGCGGTAAACGTTACATTCTCCCCGTATAAAGCCGTCGGACTTTCTTTGTTAAATAAAAGGTCATGTGTTGCTTGGATATATTAGAATGTAAATCTCAACAATATAATGCACATAAGATGACTATCTCATAAATTGTCAACATTTCAATATGATTTAAAAATACAACAACAATAGTTTGCCTTATAGATTGCCAAAATATAGTAGTACCATCATATGTAAACAAGTAGCATGTGTGTAATCATGCTTTTATATGGATTGAAAAATATTCAACATCCAATCAATTTTAATATCCATATCAAATGTTTCACAATGAAAACGAAATACTTGTTTAACATCTTTTTAATGTCTTTGAGAAGAATGTCTTGCTAGTACAATAGCAAAGATTGACGTGTGAGGTCATATGCCATTACCAAATACATTACTGTACTAATAGTATTATTTGGACCAATAATTTTTTTTCAATATCACATGATGATAATTTTTCACTTTAAGAGATCAAGTGTGAGAACACATTGTGGTGTTAGAAGGTGAACATCAATGATAACAATAAGTCAATTTAATTTATAAGACTCTGTGTTAGATGTTCACACTTTAGAATGTGCCTCATTAAAACCTTACTAGATAAAACCCCATGGGATAAAAATTCTAGTGAATGAAAAAGAGTACATCATTCTTTTTATATGCTGTAAACTGCCGCATAAAAAACCTCGTCAGGAAAACCGAGTGGGAAAAAACCTTGACTAAGAGAAAAAGAGTACAGTGCATATTTGTGTCTTCCTATACTGCTATCATAGTTCTATCAATAACAATTGATTTGATAGAAAATAATTGATTTGATGCATACTATTGTAAATAAATTCAAGATATTTGTAATCAACTACCTAAACTTGTAACCCTTAGTACTTTTGCTAATATTTCAACTATCGCTCTTTAAGAGCCCATTTATCATAAAGAATTTTATAAAAGTATTAGCTATTATTATAGGTATACATGAATGAACCTTTACTCATATTTATTTTCTAATTGGTAGAACAATGGTGCAACAATTATTTTCACATAACATCATCTCCAAGTGAGTATAAAAGATTGAGCACCTTATAGCCAAATACTTATCATTCTACTTAATCATTTAGATAATATTTCATACTGTAATATACTAAATTTAAATACTAAGATGCTATACAAAACACTATATAAAAATTCAAGATTTGGAATTATTTTGGTATATCCTCAAAATATATAATCATCAAATAAATGACAAAAAATACACAATATCCCTGAAAGTTCATTAGAACAATTTCTTATGTAAGAGAAATTATTGATGAGCATTCTTTTAAGCAAGTCTTAATCTTCAGGTTTGAATAAACTTTTTTCTATGAGATTTGTCTTCTTAAATTTATCTTATGATCTCCTTAAGAATTTTTACAAATGACAGCAAGTTCAATATGTTTGAGCTCATTATAAAGCAATGGAGATATAAATTTGCTAGCACTTCTATTCTTTATATTATAAAAACATAATGGTACCATTCATATCTAGATTGCATTCATTTACACAAAGATCTTTGTGACATTAATACTTAAGCGTGCAATTTTAACTTATATTGTTCAGACCTTTGAAGCCCCTTTTGAACTTTTTATAAACATCAATAGATTGTTGCAACATGCTTTTCAGACACACATGAATTTATTATATTTATTTTGCCAGGCTATCAAAATATAATTGCTTATCCATCATGTATGAGCACCGTTACTCATACATATATTTTTTATAATTTTTTTACAAAAACTTATTGTTATAACTTATAACTTATTTTATAACCTCATACTTTTTCATATGCGCTATTTCATATGAATATTCACTTCCATCCTACTGGCTTTAATATTTGAAATATTTTGAACTATTGATCCCCCATACTTTGCACTAGCATATATACTTGCCTGGACTTGCGTCTTTTACTTATAGGCCATTTTTTCATGTCAATCACTTTCAATGGATTTTAAATATTTTTCAAGATCCTCACTTTTTTTTTCAATATAATAATAATTCATGCTTTTTATAATTGTCAACAATAACTTTTATTGCAATTTAAATTTATTTTTATATTGACATGGCTTGTCGAGATCTTCTTGTTTTATTTACTATTTTTAAATTTCAAGTATACTGTTTGAACTACTTCAGGAGCTCAATGATTTTAAGAAGTTTGATATTTAACAAATATATAAAATTGTCATATCAATAACCTTTTCTGAATATATCATCTTTAAGAATATGATCTATTTATAATAACAACTTATTTATAAGTTTCTTTTTCTTCCAACAAGTGTGGTACTTTAGACTAGACAAGTCTGCAGTGCTTTAAGTATTTCTTAAACTTATAAGATAACAAATTATCATTTAGAGACCTCAATATAAGCTATTAAATTAGTAACTGGAGAAGTGATTCAGTAACTTTCTCTATTATATTAATTAACAATTTTATACTGCATTGCAATGCTCAATCAATTAATCTGTGCGAGGATTAATAATATCCAACTGCAAATTCTCTCCCCCTGATGGTGGGAATATTTTTCAAATGATATTATCTGTAGGGATTTTATAATACATATGTTCATGCCCAACATGCCTCTTGGGTTAGCGAACTTCTAGTTCGTCATAACAATTTTTCTTAGTTGTCTTATTACAACTTGGAAGAGAGAGTGGAAATAAGTTTCCCATATATCCATATAAGTAAAAACAACACGTGGATGTATGTCTCTCTGTACATAAAATCAAATATAATATAGAGACAACTTATATCCTTTATAGCTACTATGATCATTTTTTCCTTTTCATCAATATAATGATAATACCATGGTAATTTACATCATCAATAACAAACATTTAATTTGTGTACCCAACAAATTAAATATCATAATCAATTTCTTATTAATCACTAGGCTATGTAATAATAAAACACCATTATTACTTTAATGTATTGCATGTATGTGATCTTTCCATAAATTTTGTCTCACAAGCCTATCAATTTTCCTTTCTTGTCACATTTCCACTTTCGATGATTATATGCTACTTTTTCAAACTTAGAGGATGCTTTGTATTATAATATCATATTGCACTCGATCAAATAAACTTAGATCAAATAAAGAGGAGACAATCAATAGCTCAACTCTTTCTCTAGCTATTTCTCTATTTAGGGTTTATAAGATCACATTTTATATTTTGATTGGTCTATAGGTATATTCTTCATGGAGGCACCGCTATAGCCTTTTCAAATGTCATAATAATATTCTTATAATAAATGGATGAAAATTTCTCCCTTGATTTAGGCTTGGTATTGACATTTAGACGTACAACAAGTACGCACCAAAGCCTTTCTATATCACATGCCAAGTGACCAAATTTGCTTATTCATTGGAGCAATGTTAAAAACTTTTTAATTTCTCTTATCAATACATTTTTTTTACTTTTCAATCGTAGCTAATGGCTTTCTTTGACGATCGGGATGTTGAGAAATTTAAAAAATCTAATAACCATTGGATTTGCATTCACTTGGAATATGCAATAATAATTAGACAAAAAATATAATCATCTTATATTATGTTGTCGATACTAAAAGACCATCTCTAACTTAAATCACCTTTTTAGTATCTCATCATAATTGCACCAATAATTGCAATAATATATAGTCATTTCATGGAACATATGGAGCCAATTAGCAAAATAATGGCTCTTTAATTATGGGCTCAAAAATTAAGTGCTAATACAATTTATATTTATGTTAATGTAAATTTCAAATATTAGCTAGAGAGTATTTTTAGCTTCTTGCAAGTAATATAAACAAATAAAAACATAAAAACATATTATAAATGAGTACAAATTGGACAAATATTGTGCTAATATAACAAAAGAAATCTTGAACCAAACAATACCATTTGATATTAAGATGATAGCATAAAGGTTTTGGTTTTAAAAAAAAATTTAATAGTAACAACATGGCATGTTTATTTATACAATTATAACATTCAAAACACACTTGTATAATCATAATAGATGAATTGTCATTTATGATTATAAAGTACCATCAATTTTTTGACTTCAAAATAACCAAACAAAAACAATGATGATTATATTTTCATGATCATCGAATCAAAATAAATAATGATAAAGAAATTTTATAAACTAATATGGTTTGCAAAAGTGTAAAAATAATAATATAGTAGGAAAAGATTTTCATAAGCAATACAAGATATGCTCTCAAACATAAGAAAAAATTTATATAGTTCACTACTGAAAGTGAATGCATAAACAACATTGCTAAACAAGAGTTGTGTAGATATAATATGACAGTATATTTTAAAATCTCCACAAATTTCTTCCATAATAATATATGCAAATATAAATACATATATTTACAATATACCATCTAGAGAGTGATAATAACCAACATTCAAGACCTTTTATTTGCAACACGTATTCAAGCTTGCAATTGTACGATCCGATCAAGCATTTTCATCTTCAAATAATAGTATATAGAGTTGTATTAGATAATAGACACACAAATCATATGAAGTATGGATTACCTGTTCATTCTCAAGATATAGTTGGGATATCATGAAGAATACTTAGCACACGTCAAAGACAAGGTACTAACATCCGAGATGATCATCAAATTTTATACAATTTCAAATGCCCCTATAATAAAAATAGCTAAAGACTTGTGCTGATAACGTGTTATAAAACAAATATCAAGAACCAAATTGCAAAGCATAAAATAGAGAGACACAAGAGAAATAGACAAAAACAATTTTTGTTATTCATCATCGCATCTCATGTATAAATATAAGCTCTCAAAGGCCATATATATAGGCCAAAGATCATAAAGTAGGAGAGACCAAATAGCAAGAGTTATAACAATAAAATAATATAAATAGAGTGTTAATTAGGAGGTTATAAAGGTTATAAAATACCAACACTAATGGTCATTAAGGTAAAAATAATGCAATTCATAAGAGTATTAGGAATATGAACATCCACACCGTTAAATTAATTTATTCATAACAATTTTGTAATAATGGTAACGGTTTTCTCCATTTTTTGGTGTTTCGTTTCAATTATGAGGATGTTTCTCCACTGTTCTAATTGTAATAATAAGAATGGTCTTTTCATCTCCTGTCTTTTTAGGTATGGTATACTTGTTCGATAAAAGCAGGGTGTGAGCCGTTTGTAGGCTGGGTTGTTTATGTGTCCATTTTGGAGGAATTAGGCCTAGTTGATTAAGTATGTCAATCTATGGGTCATTGTAAAGAGCTTTGTCGAGCTCTTTGTTTTGTGGTGTCAAGCAGGTATTCTTTTTTTAGGACTGGACACTTGTATTTTACCCTTTTGAGTTATTTTGTCTATGTTGGTTGATTCAGTCTTGATCAAGGATAAATTATCCTTGTCTATGTTGGTTGATTCAGTCTTGATCAAGGATAAATTATCCTTAATAGATGGCTTATGTGACTTTGTTTGTACTATTATTATTAGTTTGAATGAAGGTTCACCTTTAAAAAAAAAAAAAGCAGCTTGCAAAGAATTTAAAATATTACAATCATAGGGTTGATTTACGGTGCCGACAGGACTTTATTGTCATATTCCATATTCCACATGGAAGTGAGGATTGTAACAATTGTAACACTTATGTTTTCAATAAATTAGTTATTTAATCATTATTCATTTTAATAAAATCGATGTTGTTCAACAAATCTCATGTAATATACTAGTAATCCTATTAGGACGGAAAACAAAACTTTAACGTAGAAATATAACATCATCTATAATTTCATGCATCATAAATCATCCATGAAAATCTAAGACGCTCCCTCTACATGAAAATATAAACATGCATAAGGAAGCAGAAGAAGTACGGTGATTTTGATACCAATTGTTGAAAAAAAAAAAAATCTAAAAATTTTTGTATTTGGATTTCAAAAGTTCTGTGATCTTTTAGAGAAGTCACATTATCGAAAGTTACGGTTTTGATAAGCTCATTTAATTCAGGATTAAAGAGTGTTTAGGAATATGTTGAAACTATAGTTGTACGGTTTTAATCAACTTCTTTATAATATTTTCTTTTACCTTTGGTTCTAACTTGCAATTTCAATTACATTTTCAAACTCTATTAACAGTATAAGGGTGTTTGGGGTTGTGATTCTAACAATAACAATATACTTTCAAATGCAAATAGTATAAAACTCTTATATATTATAATGTAAATTAAGTGTTTATTACAGTATAAAACTTTTATATACTATGATGTACGGTTAAAACCATGAAATTTTAACTCATTATCCAAACACCACTTATAATTAATTGAGGGGGCTTTGAAAGACATTTAAAAAAAAAAATCCTCAATAATAAAATTTGTTGTCTTTTTCCCCATCTAAAAAATCATCAGGGTCGCGTGGTCACGAAAACTAATTGTCCAAATGGGACAAGGTCACAGGGGTTGCGAAGTATTTGAGTTCTTTTTTCTGGAAAAGAGAGGTCGAGATGGTCCCTTTCGCACATTTATGAGCTTGGAAAGAGGGTGACAACACACAGAAGAAACATCATATCCTTCAAGCTTTACGTACCTCATCACACTGATATCGTCTTATGTAACTGTAGATTTTTTTTTTAATCTTTTTGATATTAGTGTGTAGCTGTAGATTGCACAAGTAGAATGCACAAGTAGAACATTGATGGTTTCACGCAACACATTGGACCACATGTCTCCGTTGAGTGCCTCGGTTTAGAGATTAATCTTCTGAAAAATTATACCGGTACCTTTAATTAATTTCTACGCTACGGTGACAGACATTTCATTGATCTGAACATTCCGTTAGTTTGTTTTAGCTTATAAAAGGGTGTTATTGCAATGAAACAAGGATTTTAACAAAACAATGCCATTGTAATATTAACACGTGTTATTTTTCCTAATCTAAACTTCAAAATTCTTTCAGGAACATGCTAAGCTTTAACATTCAAACTAATCAGCTCCAGCAGGAAAACAAAAAATAGAAAAACACACGCACATACTAAAAAGCTTTAGAAAACAGAAAGTATGGAATCTTGATTTTTTAAATACTTTATTGGTCACTAAAATCACTAGCATTTTGACTTTTAATTCCTAAATTATCTCGTTAATTTAATGATTTTTCAACGTCCAAAGTGAATAACAATGTAATTCTTTTTGGAATGAACAAAGAAAAAATTTGTGGTGTCTAAATAAGGGTCTTCATTTCCCCTAAAAAAAAGTGTATGTGCTCAAGTAACACGTAACACGTCTGCCTAAATCTTGAATTTTAATGACCATCATCAATCGAAGTTACTTTACAAAAGTTTGTTGAATTCATAAAGAGTAATTTAATAACAATCATGAAAAAAAAAAAAAAACAAGGGTAGATGTGCCCGCAGTCAAAGTTAGATTTTTTTTTTTTTTTGAGTGGAGGTATTATGAAAAACATAAGAGATAATATTTCATTGAGTTGATACATAGTTATATGTTCAAATTAAATCGATACATAATCATATATTTTAATTATGAAGTGGAAGTATATTTATCATTTTTTTTTTAAAAGTAGGGACATAATAATATATTTTTATTATTAAGTAAGGCAACAACTATAATTTTTCTAACAAAATAAAAACATATATATTTTAAAAAAATTATGAATAAATTTCTAAACTTTAAAAATTAAGTGAGGGTAAGTGTCTTACTCAATTCCGTGTGGCTCCCCACAGAATGTGCCAAGTACTACTTTATTAAAGTCTCCATAAAGCTGTGAACAATGGTGGATTTGGGAAGGCTTAATAAATAATAAAAAAATATTTATATATATTAATTTTTATGTAGTAGGTAGGTGTGTCTCTATTTAGGTGGGTTTTTTTTCTATTTATTTGAATGCTTTTGGGCTTCAAAACAGATGGAATTTCTTTTTTTCTCCTTTTTTTTTAATGTTAAATCAAGTTATTTTGTTATTGCTTACTTCTATTATTTCTTTTGATTGATGTTTAGTATACTTTTTATTTTTTCCCTTTTCCATTTTCAAAAAAGCGACTCTTTAATTATCTTATTTTATTTATTTTTCTTTTACTTTTCATATTTGTTTTCTCTGTCTTACAAGTTGCAAGTCTTCCCATATTTGTTCTTTTTCCGTTAATATGAACTTCTAATTTTAAAAAATAAATTTAATGTTTAAGTTATATTCTATTTTTTTACAATAATAATATTTTAAAATACATATAGTAATATAGGCTCTTTTTAGACTGAAAAAGATTTACGCAAGCATAATAAAAATTCATTTTTAATAATTATTTAAATATGTGCTCACACTAAATTTGTATCTTGGATCCATCATTGGCTTTTAGAGGATAATTTTTGTCGTTACAATGATATAATTTTAAGAGAAACGTGTCTTGTATGGTTTAAAAATATAATAAAGAAAAGATATATTTCTGTACACAATAGAAGGAACCACTGACTTTTTTTTTAGCACCATAACATGGTAAACTTTCTATTTTATGTTCGCAATGATACTAAACATTGAACAAGTCCACGTGTGCTAATCAACTAGTTATACATATGTTAAAAGCGGGATGATTAGATCTCTAACTTATTTACGGGGAAATTATAATTAATAGGCCAACTAATTAATAAAAGAGTTAAGCACTTAAAAGGCCAAATTTAATTTATTTTTTTTTTTGTTTTTTCATTTTATCATTTTCCTTCTCATTTTTTTTCGTTCTCTCTCCCCTTCTTTCTCCTTTGCCGTCGTGTCATCTTCACGCGCCACTGCCTGCAACACCTTTAGATGATGCTATCTACTCAGTCGGAGTCAGCATATGACGATCTTCAAAACCTGCCAACGCCAAAGACGAAAACAAAAGAACAACAGAAAATAATGAAGGAAAACATGCCACTTTTGTTGCCAATGGATGGCAAATCATGCTACCAACACGAAGAACCCTTGAGGCTCGCCGGGAGCACGAAACAACTGCTATCATCGACATTACGAGCAGATTTACCAATGACTAGAAACATTTCCCATAGTGTAAAGAAAAAATATACCGTAGTAATAAACTTTCGCATGATATATTGTTTCACTTCTAACTCATAATTACAAGTACCTTACCAAATTCTATCCTTCTTTGCTCCTTCTCTGTTAATCTTTATCTTAAGCTTTGAAAATCCTATCCATAGGAGAGAGATCATTGTAGGGTCTGTTCTTTTTCTTTTCTTTTATTTTGTAGTTTAGTTTCATGACAAATAAAAATGGATGCATGCATGTCCACTTAGATCCTATAACATAAGCACAATAGTGTTGGTCCACTCACAATGTTTATTCCAGTTTAATAGGAGGTCATTTTGTTTAAAGAAAAAAAAAAGTGATTAAAAATGGGGGTGCAGTCTCATGAGTAGTACTTGTTTCGTTCCTAAAAAAAAATCTTATTTTTGAAAAATAGTTTTTCCTTCTATTTTTTTTCTCATTGCATTTGATGTTTGCGTATTTTGCTAATATATATTTTCTTGTTTTTTTATAATATATATTTTATTGTTTGTAAAACGAACAACTGCCAACATCACCTTCCTCCTTTTCATTTCTTTTTCCTGCTAAAGAGTAGTTTCAATACTACCACCAACCAAGACTTTATGACCACTCTTCACGCTCCAATGAGAGCAATCTTATACAACCCAATGGAGTTAAAACTCCGCTGTTAACAAAACAGTGAAAATCTAATCTAAAAAGTACATTTTATGTTAAACTGGAGACCACAGTTTTTTAAATGGCGAAGTTATAACCTATGAAAATGAAAATTTTTTTCCACCAATTAATACCTTTAATTTTGAGACTCCCCTATCTCTAGCTAGGAAAGTGGCTAAAAGTCATGCTCTTCTATTTCCATCGACCCTTCTCTCTCTTTCTTTAAACCTTCCATTTGTAGTATATCCATCACACATTTTAAGGTGTTGTCAAGTATGACTCATGAATTATAATCCTAATCCCAAATGTGTCCCGGACATTTATTTTTAAGGTCAATTACATAATTATATTTTTTAGTTTTAACTATTTCTCAATTCATTTTTTGTTTTTAAAAACTACAAATGTATCCTTTGATTTAAATAACTTATTTCAATTTCATCTCTATGAACATAAAAAAATTAATACAAATAACATATCTACCCTGAATCAATTGTGAAAAATATCTTAGAGATTTAGAAAAAAAATCTTAAAATAAAACATCAAATTCTAACAAAAAAAATTATGGCTTTTCAAATGCAAAAATATTTTTTAAAAACTTTTTCTTAAGAAGAAAAATATATTTTAAAAACTAATTTGGTTTAATTTAAGGGTATCTTTATTAAATCTCCATTATTTTTGTGCAAAAAATATGTGAGGGAAAAAATTGAAACAAATATTTAAATTTTAAATATATACCTTTGTAATTTTTAAAAGGGAAAAAGTATGGTAGGGGTCACTGAAATTCTCCACAAGTGGAGAAAAAATTTTAGACCCTTAGATTATAAATCAATGGTTCAAGATTGTATTGTTTATAGAAACTAAAATAGAACAAATCACATTGATTATACTTCCCTATTTATATAAGTTTTTACCCAAATAAATCTCAACCATTAATTTTATAAAAGTTTCAATCTCAACCCTTGATTCTAAAACACAAACCCTAACTTTATTAATTCCAAATTTTGAAACGCTCTTAACCAAAAAAAAAAAAAAAAAAGAAAAAGAAAAAAGAAAAAAGAAAAAAGAAAGTTTCCCACGTCATTGCAAATTTGCAAATCTACCTCCCTTCTCCATGGCGGCCGAGCTATTGTGGCCTCCTCTACGAATCTCACTAACAACAAGGTTAGCATCACTAATGACGATATGACCATCCTCCATCGCATAGAGGTCCTCCAGCCTGCCACCAAGATGTTCATCGAGCCCTCCAAATCTCACGACGCCACATCCGAAGATGGAACCACCATCCTTGCAATCAATGTTGATGCACTTCTCAACTAGTGCCTCTTCCTTCTTTCTGTTGTTATTTTTCTAAAAGGATATGAAAATTCACTTCTGTTGAAAAAAAATAGAAAAGAAAAATAAAAGCCAGATTTTTTTTACCAAGTGATGAATATGTTGCTAGACATGTATACTCTAAAGAGTAAAAATATAATATGTTTTTTAAGATATTTTTATCAATAAAGAATTTATTTATTACTCATATACCAAATTCTTGTCCTATTTACATTCATATTTGTTGAATGTATGATAAGCAAACAAAAGTCTGAGACTATCAGTCTAAACCTTTAAAGTCAAGCATATGATGGACAAATTATATGGAAGACATGATTCTGAAGGTGATGGTCTAAATCATATCATTAGCAATCGAGGAAATAAAGTTGGATGCTTAATTTATACAAAGATTGCTACATTATCTATATCCTTGACGGGAGATAGTTTGTCTTGGCCATCAAGGTGGACTTCATGAATAGAAACATTGGTGCATTGTCATAAGTGACGATGTATTAGATCAGGACATAAAGTGTAATTGATTTAGATTAATAATTTTGTCTCGGCAAATTAATTTATTTTAGACAATCATATGTATTGTATCTTAATCCTGAGATGAATAATGTATCTTAATCCTGAGATGAATAATGGGTCCATTATCTTGAATTATGTCTTATTATGTACTAAATGGTGGCATCTACATTTTATGTTGGTATGCATGTCGGTAAGTTGTAGACATGACTCTTGATACCGTAGACTTGTTATTCATAGATAAGGAATCCATAACTCCTCTTTAGGAGTCATTGATATCCTTTTATATATATTATCCTGTAATTGAAAAACTAGAATACTTAACCATTTGGATACATAGGTGTAACTATATGGTATACAGTCTTTAGATGGTAAGTTTTCTGGTGGTGAGATAATGGGACATAAGAGAAAAACAATCAGGAAGGTAAAACAGAATTTATCCTTAAGCTGATTATGGATAATCCTATAGGGATATAATACATTATGATATGTCATGAAGATTTAGCTATTTGGGCTTCGTAATTCTATATAGTTCGAGAATGTAGCTCTAAGCTTTTAGTAGAATAGCGTTAAAGTTGATGATTATGAAACGTATATCTGGGATATTGGGTTTCATAATTATCAGGAGTTTAAACTATATAGGTCCATCAGTCTCCTTTGCTAGCTCATAATAAGTCCTATAACGATACGGCGTGCTTTTTCAATAAATTGTTGACTTAGGTCAAATAATCAGATTGGTTGAAATTTGATAGGATTAGCTAATTCATGTTTGTTTATTGATTGAATTAATTTTGCGTAAATTAATTCAAGATAAACTTGTTGAATAATCGAGAATATTTATTTTCCTAAAGAATATCTAGAGATGACTGTTTTTATCAAATAACTTTTCTATTGGGTTTTTTGAATTAAAACTGAGGCTCTATCCCAAGAATTTCAGGTGGAAAATAAAGATTCGCAGGGATAAAAAATTGTAAGTTTGGCATGCCATTCTTCAAGTTTGGCCTGTCGATAGAGTAAGTTCAGCAGGTCGATCTGCCAGTTTAACATGTTGACCGAACGATAATCTGATCATGCATTTGATTTTGTTAGATATTGATTCTGATTTGATTTTGACTTAAATTTTTGAGGCCTTATATGATAAGGACTAACCCTTGGTCCCAACCTTTATAAATAAGGAGTAAGACTCGTTGTTATGTAGATCAGTTGAGAAATCAAGAGTGAGCACTTTGTTTGTGAGTCCCTGAAACTCCACTAAGAGCCATTGTTCACAAATCACGAATGGTAGTTTTGGGTTTCTCTTAATTGGTTGGAAGAAAAGTCACCAGGGAGGAGCTGTACGAGTGTTCCCACACACACACCGGTCATGGATAGAGAATAGCAAAGAAGGTCAGTTGGTTGAGGCTCTTCTGAAACACCATTCTTTTCATTGATTATTGAATCTCTTTAGTAAACAAGGTTAGTAAGATCTAGTTAATTTATGCATATAGCATGTCAAACTTGTGTTTTAGGAATAACTCTAGTATAACAATGTTAAAATTTTTGTTGCTTACTATTTTTCCAACAATTGGTATTAGAGCTAGGTTTTACATAAATTTATGAGTTTATGACCATGCTATATGAATAAATTATGTGATCTTGGACTCTTCTACGCTTGAATTTAATAATTTAGAAAGTTGGCATTCTAGGGTTTCTATATATTTGTATGTTGTTATGGATTATATAGTGAATGTTTATTAATTAATTATGGTTAATTATATATTTATTTAATTATTTATTAAATTATTTATTAATTAATTAATTTATGCTGGTTATGGTTCCTTAAAGGTTAGAATGTTTATCTATGTTTTTCATCTATTCAGATGGCGAATTATCATCTTTGCCTAGGAATTATTATTTAATTTTAAATTTGTGAAAATTTTGTAATTAAATAATCATTCAAACAAGACAGATCTAGAAGGCGGACCTAGAAGATGGATGATAGCGTTCCACAGGTATTTCCTAAGTCTCTAAATTTTTATGTTTTTGCATTATTAAAAATAAAATTAAAAAACTGTGTAAAATTGAATTTTCTAGAAAAACATGATTTCTACTCGATCGACATGTCAAACCCTCAAGTTCAGCGAGCCGATGGTTGTAGATCGTTAGGGCGGACCTGAGGTTCGACAGGCCATCCATGGGGTAGAAATCTGATGGCTCTAGCAGCAGGCCAAACTTTTACGTTCAGTAGGCCGATCTATCATGACCGGCAGGCCGATTTGAAAAGATCGATAGGCCAGAGGATCATGACCTACAGGCCGATCATAATGATCAGGATGTTGGCAAAGAGCTATAATTTTTCAAGAAAAGGTACCTTTTTTTGGTACAGCTTTTTTTTTTTTAAAAATTTTTGAGACAATTCTAAGAAACACAAAATTTGGATATGACTAGAAATAATGGAGTATTCAATCTATATGGGATTGAAAACTTGAAGATGGACCTTACATGAAGAAGGATACAATTGAAGACTGAAGGATGAAGAATCGATAATATGCTTCGATTATTCTTTTATAATCTTTATTTTCTTTTCTCTAGGGTGGAACCCAATATTACAGTTATATATTATTATTTTTCTTATGGCTTTGGATGATTGCTTTGCTTGCTTGTATTATAATATGATTAGCCGTGTATATTGATAACATGCCATATAAAATAGGGAGTGCCACTTATTTAAAATTGTTCATGCATGTTTTTCAAAATAAAACCTTGATCTCAAAAGATTGAGCGGGAGAAGGTTTTCGAAGAAAGGACTTACGGCCTCCATCATTGGTCCATAAGTAGCATATGGTGGTTTCAACCCTTAGGAAGGGACTTCATCATGTACCAGGTTGTATCTCCTAGAGAATAAGGTATTTTAGTATGATTTATTGTTGCACGCCCTAGCTAGTGATTATATATAACACCTATCAATTTTTATGTAACGGATATTGTTAGATAAGTAATGACGTTAATTATTTTCCCTTATGATATAATATTATTGACTATTTTATTTTGAGCACTATGACAGGTGATAGTCATACGGATTTGATGTGCTCAAAGTGTTCATGTCAGATATAATGTGTGCATAAAAATTAATTATGTTTTGTGGTATTTTAGTGTAAACGATAGTTTGGTAGGCCGATCATTCAAGATTGGTAGGCTGAATTGTTTCTCACAGAGCGGCAGGCCAATGGATTTCATCGGTAGGTTGGACCTCATGACTTCGGTAGGCCGGACTGAGTAGTCGGTAGACCGAAGACTGCTGATGAGCAATCAATAGACAAACTCCCAAATTGTGATATCAATGATTATTGTGATTGGATGTTTTTTTTTTTCTGATTGATTGGCATAATTTTTGGAATTTTCCTTGTTTAATGTAATCGAAGGTTTGACTTTTATGATGATTTAGGTAATTGATAAGGCTTCCCACATCAAAAAGGTGAAAATTGGGTAAGTAGAACAAAGCAATTGACTTTCCTTTTTTTTTTATTCTCCATCATACACGTAATTCTCCAGCATTTTTTTTAGAAAATTTCTGATATTATAGAGAATGTGACCTATCTTTTATTTTTATTTTTCCTCTCATTCACATACATTACACACGCACTCTCTCTCTTTCTCTTTCTATTTTCATAGACTTTTCCTCCTTCTCTCCACATTCTTTTCTCCTTTTTCTCTCCATTATTCTCCAACAAATAATTGAAAGAAATATTGGGCTTTCATTGGGCAAATTCAAGGAAAAGTGAGAAGAATTCCTTTGAGGTAAGAAACTCGTTTTATGCATTGTTGAAATTTTTTATTCACCTTATAATCCAACCCTGGTAACTCTACCTACGAATTTCTATTTGCAATGAAATTTTAGTATAATATTCATGTATACGTTATGTGGTGTTTCTCAAAATTTCACGCTATTTGGATTTTTCTACGGTAAGATATGAATTTTTTTCTCTCTACCACTCATAGTTGAAATGTTGTTGACAGGTAAAGCTTTGTATAAACATGGTCTTTGTTCAAGGGGCAAATGTATTTTGATTTTTACGAACTTTGGTAGATATATTCATGTATATATTAAGTGTTGAACTGGAAAGTCTTATGGTGATATGATGGATATTTTATGTGATATTGTAGTTTCATTAAGGTTAGGTTTTATGACTGTTCTATTAGTAAATTCTTGGACTTCTTGTTGTGTGACATTTTTGTATGACTAAACGAATTTATTTGGTAATAAAAAAAATTTAGTGCTTCTATATTTATATTTTAATAGGTCATCATAAAAATTTTAGGGTCTAAATAAATTTATTTTATTTGTTTGAGAATGATGATCATGTGTAACTCACTGCCTGATATGTTGGGGTTTATTTTTATCTCTAACTTCTAATGCATGTTTTGGATTAGTTTGAATTTATTTAAAGGTAATTTTTGGATATGTTGTAACTCTAGGTGTTTATTGCGTTTAGGATTTTTGTGGAATTATTTTATGATAAAGATAATTTATTTTATAGACTTTAGTTAGGGTTGTTCACTGCCCAGCTATTGTTGGCAGATTTTACGCTATGAAGTTTGTGACTTGTTTTGGTTACCAAATGGAATTTTTATGATCAACAAAAAAAATCATGATATTATGTTTATATGTTACCTCTGTTCGTCTGCAATCTCATGCTTTAATTATGTGTGAATTTTAAGTTATTGAGCTATGAATTAGTAAGGGTCAGGCAGCATTCTCTATTGGCAATTTTGTTCTAATGTTTTAAAGGCTGATAAAATGTATCATGGATTAATGTTTTCAAGAGAAGAATGTATGTGTGATGTAATATGGTATTGGATGATGTCATGTGGTATTGAATGATTTCATGAAAATGAAAATTAATTCTATTGTATATGGATGTATGACATGAACATTCCAAGAAGTGAGCACATTAAGACCACGGCGACGTCATCTACAATTAAGATTGAGTAAGCTAATCAAGTAAGTACATTCTCACCTACAACATGATGAAGTTTATGAAAAGTTTGAAATCTATGTTCATGGTGGTTTTATGATAATTTCCAAGATAAGTAAATATGATGTGTCATTATGAAAGTTTTGTTGTATGGTTGTATAAAAGTTTCATTATGAAAAGTTTAAGCATGTTTTGATGATGACTCATTTCAAAGTATAAAAGTATATATATATATATGTGTGTGTGTGTGTGTGTGTGTGTGTGTGTGTGTGTGTGTGTGTGTGTGTGTGTGTGTGTGTGTGTGTGTGTGTATCACCTAAATAAGTGTTGCACACCCATGATTATATTATGTTTATGTTTATGATATCATGTTTGGTTTGGGATTAGCTACCCCTCTCTTCTCATGACGGTGTGCCTACAATGATGATAATGGTGAAACACTTAGGCTCCTAAAGATAAAATAAATGAAGTTTTAATATGGCCAATATTAAAGAAAGATATGTTCTATATAAAACTGTGCCTAATGCACTTTTATGATAATGCTTATGGTGATGATGTTTCATAAAAATGTTCATAAATTGTTTTTTGTTGTGAGATAGGAAGTGTACTTACTAAGCTTTTTGCTTGCTTAGTTATAATCATGTTGCAGATAAAGGTAAAAGGACCGTGGATTTGGCGGAAGGCAAAGACGGGCGTGTGAGCAAGGAACAATGGGTTGAAAAACAAAAGAACGCCAAGAAAGAAGATTAAAGTTTATAAACTATGTTTTATTTTTGAGTATGTTTATCTAAAGAGTTTTTAAGTTTTGAACTGTGTTCTTACTACTGTGAAATTTATTTTCCGCACCTTAAAATATTGAACATTGCGACTTGTTTAAATTCATTAATTTATTCTATTTTATTTTATTTGGTTTTAACAGAGGATCGGCCTTTCGACCAGTTTAGATTAGACTATCAATGTTGGCATCGGCTTGCCGATTACCCTGTATCGATCTGCCGGTCCAAGTGTTTTAAAATCTCGATTTTGTAGAGCCTTGAACAGCCTGTTGGTGGCTGAAGTTCGGACTGCCGGTCATGTTCAGCCTGTCGATGTCCAAAGTTTAGTCTACCGAACTGTGTAAGAAAATTTTAAAAGTTGTGTTAATTTTTATTTAAATAGTGGTTTTATTGTTTTGGTGTTGATAAACTATTTAAAGAATATTTATAATTAAATAATTTAATAAATGTTAAAAAAATATATGTATGCATGGATCTTGAGGTATGTTTCTAAATTATGTTTTCATTTAAATAGTTTATCTTAAATAATGGCAAAAAAGATGAATGTAACGACATTTGTAACGTCCATAAAGGGGCGTTGCATTATAAATCATAGATAAAATATTAAAATGATAGTTATACACTAATGTTAATTTTATTATTAACCTCCCCTAGGAGCTCTGTTAATAAAATTAATGGCCAAAGAAACGAGTATTAATATATGCTGGATCATATGGGTCCTAGATAGCATATATTAATTAGGAGGGGATCCGTGTTATTGATTAAATTTGACAAGTCTCCCCTAGGCGGCTTGTTAAATTTTGAGTTGGGAATTATTGTTGTAAGGTTGTGATTTTTTTAAGGTTTTGACACATAAATACATTTGTATGTTTTACATGATTATATTATCTTACTAAATTATTATGATATGTTTGCTTATGTTTGGTATATGATTCTTTATTGTAGATTAAAATGTCTAAAACACTTTATCTTTGATACTTGATAAAAACCAATTAACCGGTGAGAATTACAATGATTGAAAACATAACCTAAACATCGTTTCCTCCTGTGAGGAACTGAAATTTGTACTGACAACTCCATATCCTCCCGAACCTATGGGAGATTCCACCAACAATTAAATCCATGCGTATGATCGTTGGAATGATGCTAATGATCGGGCCCGCTGTTATGTTATGACCAGCATGAATAACATGCTGTAGGCTCAACATGAAGATTATGAGATTGCAAAGCAGATCTTGGATAATCTTGAAGACATATTTGAAGGCCAGGCCCTAACAAAGCAGCAAGGGGCACTTCAAAAACTTCTTAACTACAAACAAAGACCAGGGACATCTATACAGGAGCATATGATGTTGGTCATGGGTTACCTTGCTGAGGCTCAAACCAAAGGAGCTGACATTGATGCTGAAACTCAGATGACTATGGTCTTTAAGACTTTGTCTAAGGAATTTATTCCATTTAGAGTTATATTTAATTTAAGCAATAGACGAGATATGACCTTAACTGAGTTAATGAAGCAGTTACAAGAGTTTGAACTACTGATCAGGGAATCTCCTACGGGTGGCGCCAACTTAATGGTAGCTATTGGTTCTAATTCTAACCTTAGGAATGGAAAGATGCAACGGGCCAAGAATGGGAAGTCTTCTATTCCTGTAAATGGCAGGAATAAGAAGAAGACGAAGAAGAACCCAAAGAAGCTCAAGTGCTTTTTTTGTAGGAATGTCGGCCACATCAAGAAGAATTGCAAGGACTTCCTTTCCCGAGGAGGTAAGTGTGATCTTTGGGTTGTAAAAACTTGTTTGGTTGAGGAATCCAATAACACTTGGGTCATAGATTTTGGAGTAACTAATCATGTTTGTGTTTCTTTATAGGGGTTCAAAGAAACGAGAAGTCTACTACATGAAGACTTCATGCTTCGGATAGGTGATGGATCTTTGGTTTTAGCTGAAGCAGTGGGAGACGTCCATCTATATTTTGATAATTATAGGAATTTAATTTTGCGAGATTTTTTTTATGTTCCTAAACTTAAAACGAATTTAATTTTTATAACTTGTTTATTTAAAGACTCCTATTTAGTTTCTTTTAATAATAAAGTGGTGATTCGTAAAAATAAATCTTTTATCTGTTCTGGATGGATGCAAAATAATTGATATTTTATCAAATCTAAGGTGGACTTACTACTTAATATTGAGGTTAATGAAAATAACTCTAAAAAACTTAAAACTTTTCACTCTAATGAGACTTATCTTTAGCATTTGCGCCTAGGTTATATTAACCTAAATAGGATTTAAAGGTTGGTAAGGAATGGAGCTTTAAGTCACTTAAATATGAAATATATATCATAATGTGAATCTTGTTTGGAGGGTAAAATGACCAAAACACCATTTGGGTCTAAGGGCAATAGGGCCAAAGGAGTTCTGAAACTTGTGTATAGTGATGTTTGCAGACTAATGAACATTCGGGCACGAGGAGGGTATGAGTATTTCGTTACTTTTATTAATGATTACTCCAGGTATGGGTATGTTTACCTAATGCACCACAAAAGTGAAACTTTTGACAAGTTCAAAGAGTTTAGGGCTAAAGTGGAAAAGCAATTGGGTAGACCCATAAAGGCACTTCAATTCAATCTAGGTGGTGAATATATTTCTGATGAGTTCTTGGGACACTTATTAGGAATGGGATTTTATCCTATTTGACCGCGCTAGGTACTCCACATTAGAATAGCGTGGTAGAGAAAAGAAATAGGACTTTGTTGGATATGGTCAGGTCCATGATGAGTTATTCATCATTGTCTTTATCCTTTTAGGGATATGCACTACAAACAACATGTTATCTTTTGAAGAATGTGCTTTTAAAATCGGTTTCTAAAACTCCTCATGAGTTGTGGAATGGGAAAAGAACATTCATATTCGCATATAGGGATGTAAGGCTCATGTCCCGTTTGGGAATACGAATAAGTTGGAAGCATGTTTGGAAGTTTACATGTTTGTAGGATATCCAAAAGGGACTAAAGGGGGTTTTTTTTCTATAATCCAAAGGAAAATAAAGTCATGGTTTCAACTAATACAACTTTCATTGAGAAAAGTTATATGGACAACTTTAAGCATCGAAGCAAAGTAGTGCTTGAGGAGTTGGCGAGTGATTCAATCACTCTTGTGGTTTCCAATTAGTGTAGAAAAACCAACCGAACCTAAACAACAACCTAAGGGGCTTTGTCGTAGTGGGAGGATCGAACGTCAACCTGAGAGGTATATATTCAATGGTAAGGCCTTTTTGGCTGAACCGGATGAACATGATAGGGATCCTTATACTTACAAAAAGGCTATGAATAATGTTGAGTCGAAACTGTAGACAGTAGCCATGAACATAGAGATGAAGTCTATAGAGACTAATCAAGCCTAGGAGCTTGTGGATCTTCCCGAAGGGTAAAACCTATAGGGTGTAAGTGGATCTATAAGAGGAAGAGAGGAGTGGATGAAAAGGTCAAAACATATACGGCTAGACTGGTAGCTAAGGAATACATGCAAAAAGAAGGAATCAATTACGAGGAAACCTTTTTACCTGTAGCCATGCTTAAGTCTATCCTCGTTCTCTTGTCCATAGATGCCGCTCTCGACTACAAGATTTGATAGATGAATGTTAAGACGGCCTTTTGAATGGCTATCTTGATAAGTCCATCAATATGGAGCAGCTAGACAGGTTTAAGGCTAAGAGTCAAGAGGGTAAGATTTGTAAGCTGCTAAAGTCAATTTATGGACTTAAGCAGGCTTCTTGTTCTTGGAATATAAGACTTGATTAGGTGATCAAGACTTATAGGTTCGAACAAAATGTTGTCGAATTGTGTGTTTGCGTATACATTAAAGATGAAAAACTTGTTTTTTTACTGCTCTATGTAGATGACATTTTGCTAATTAGTAATGATGTTAGGGCATTGTCATCGGTCAAATTATGGTTGACCAAGTAGTTTGACATGAAGGACTTAGGTGAAACTAATTTTGTTCTTGATATCTAGATTTTTCGAGATAGAAAGAATAGAATGATAGCTTTGTCCTAAGCAGGCTACATAGATAAGATTCTTAAAAGGTTTGCAATGTAGGATTCTAAGAAAGGTGGGCAACCATCTAGGTCTGGAATCACTCTTTCTAAGAAATACTCACCAAAGTCTGACGAAGAAAGAAAATACATGAAGAAGGTGTTTTATGCTTCCGCAGCAGGTAATCTCATGTATGCTATGCTTTACACACGACAACATATTTGCTATGAGGTTGGGATTGTGAGTCAATTACAAGCGGATTCAGGACCAAACTACTAGGTTGCAGTCAAGCATATTTTCAAGTACCTGAGAAGGACTCGAGGGTTTATGCTTTTGTGTTCGTGTGAGGATTTGAAACTTCTAGGATATATCGATTCAGATTTCCAATCTTGTCTAGATTCGACAAGATTAACTTTGGGTTTTGTTTTTACTCTAGGCGGTAGTGCCATTGCTTGGAGAAGTGTGAAACAAGATTGCACTTTAGATTCAATGATGGGGGCCGAGTATGTGGTAGCCAGTGATGCTTCGAAAGAAGCCGTGTGGCTCTACAAGTTTTTTAGGGATCTTGAGGTATTTCCTGGTATAGACAAAGCGGTATTGTTGCATTGTGATAACAGTGCGGAGGTAGCTAATGCTAAGGAACCAAGATTTGACAAGAAGAGTAAGCATATTGATCAGAAGTATCATGTGATAAAGGACTTCGTAAAGAGCGAGCATGTTGCAGTGTGCAAAATCTCATTAGAGGACAATTTAGCTGATCCATTCATGAAGACACTTACTAGGAGAGTCTTCAAGAGGCATGTGGAGGGTATGGGGATGTGAGATTTGTCATATTTACTCACTTAGTGCAAGTGGGAGATTGTTAGAGATCTATGCCCTAAGGAGTAAAAATATAATATGATTTTAGAGACATTTTTATCAATAAGAATTTATTTATTATTCATATACCAAATTCTTGTCCTATTTACATTCATATTTGTTGAATGTATGATAAGTAAACAAAAGTCTAAGATTGTTGGTCTAAATCTTTAGAGTCAGGCATATGATGTAGAGATTATGCGGAAGACATGATTCTAAAGGTAACAGTCTAAATCATAAGATCTGCAATCGAAGGAATAAAGTTAGGTACTTTATTCATGCAAAGATTGTCATGTTGTTTATATCCCTGATGGGTGATGGTTTGTCTTGGCTATCGGAGGTGGACTCCGCGAATAGAAACATTGGTGCATTGTCAAAAGTGACGAAGTATTGGATTGGGACATAAAGTGTAATTGATTTGGATTAATAGTTTTGTCTCAGCAAATCAATTCACTTTAAACAATCATATATGTTGTATCTTAATCCTGAGATAAATAATGGGCCTGTTATCTTGACTTATATCTTATGGTATACCAAAGTGTGACATCCACATTTTATGTTGGTATGCATGCCAGTACGTTGGAGGCATGACTCTTGATAGTATAGACTTGTTATTCATAGATAAGGAATCCATAGGTCCTTTTTAGGAGTCGTCGATATCCTCTTATATGCGTTATCCTGTAATTGAAAAACTAGAGAACTCAACCATTTGGATACATAGGTGTAACCATATGGTATACTATCTTTAGATGATAAGTTTTTTGGTGGTAAGAAAATAGAACGTAAGAGAAAAATAATCGGGAAGGTAAAATAGAATTTATCGTTAAGCCAATTATGGATAATCCTATAGGGATATGATACATTATAATATGTCATAGAGACTTAGCTATTCAGGCTTCGTAATTTTATATAGTTCGAGAGTGCAGTTCTAAGCTTCTAATAGAGTAATGTTAGAGTTGATAATTATGAAATGTATATCTAGGATATTGGGTTTCATAATTATTGGGAGCTTAAACTATATAGGTCCATCAGTCCTTTTTGCTAGCTCATAATAAGTGCTATAAAGATACAACATGCTTTTCCAATAAATTGGTGACTTAGGTCAAAATATCAGATTGGTTGAAATTCGATAGGATCAGATAATTCATGTCTGTTTATCGATTGAATTAATTTTGCATAACTTAATTCAAGATAAACTTGTTGAATTCAAGATAACTTAATTCAAGAGATTATCTAGAGATGACTGTTTTTATCAAATAACTTCTCTATTGGGTTATTTGAATTAAAACTGAAGCTCTATCCTAAGAATATCAGGTGGGAAATAAAGATTTACAGGGATAAAAAATCGTAAGTTTGGTAGGCCGGTCTTCAAGTTTGGCCTGCTGATGGAGTAAGTTCAACAGTCCGATCTGCTAGTTCAACCTGCTGACCGAACAATAATATGATCACGCATTTGATTTTGTCAGATATTGATTCTGATTTGATTTTGACTGGAATTTTTAAGGTCTTATATGATAAGGACTAACCCCTAGGTTCAACCTTTATAAATAAGGAGTGAGACTAATTGTTATGTAGATCAGTTGAGAAAACAAGAGTGAGCACTTTGTCTGTGAGTCTCTGAAACTCCACTGAGAGTTATTGTTCACAAATCATGAATGGTAGTTTTGGGTTTCTCTCAATTGGTTGGAAGAAGAGTCATCAAGGAGGAGCTGTATGAGTGTGCACACACACACACCGGTCGTGGATAGAGAATGGCAAAAAAGACTAGTTGGTTGAGGCTCTTATAGAATGCCCTTCTTTTCATCAATTACGTAATCTCTTTAGCAAACAAGTTAGTAAGATCTGGTTAATTTATACATAAAACGTGTCAAACTTATGTTTTGGGAATAACTTTGGTATAAAGGATTCAAAATTTCTACTGTGTATTATTTTTCCAACACATGTGTATGGTTGAAAAGTGATATTTGTAGTGAAATTAATTTCTCTAATTAGTTTGATGTTTATTGTAATTAGATATTTTTGATGAATGAAATAGATTTTGCAGGTTTTCCTTTATTCTTCTTGGTGGGTATTTTTTTTTCTTTTTTCTTTTCAGCTTCAATAATTATTTCATATATATGTTATCCCAAGTTCTAGCTAGATCTATCATTTATAGTTTTTTGTCCCCGTTAATTATAGATCTGGATGTTCTTGTTCATGGTTTGTTTGTCTAGATTCTTGATCTAAGTTTTCTAATTATGTTTTTTTTTTTTAATTTAAATAAGTGCCTATTGGTGGTTTTTTTTTTAGATTTTTTGGGTCCAAATTCTAAAGAGATGATTTGTCCAAGAATTTTATTTTCGCAGAAGGGCTTAGACGTATCCCTTGTAGATTCCACATATTTCTTGGTTCGTCAAAAAATTTAGTTTGATTTGATACTTTGATTGTTTAAGTGTTGAGAAAGTTAAAAAACAAAAATCTTGGCTACACCAAGATGAAGAATCAGATTGGTTTTGATCTTTGGTTAAAAAAACATGGCCTTGCTGGTGGATATGGTAGATCATTGATGGATATGGTAGAACTGTGAAGGAGGAAGAAGAAGGAAGAAGAACACTTTTTTTTTTTTCCTTTTAGCTTTGGTAAATTATTTTATTATTTTTAAAATAAATATTATAATGGGGTCCTATTTTAATTTGATGTTGTCCACCGTAGATTTAAATTTTAGGGTTGCATCTTACCCTAGGATCATTCTCCACAGATGGAGAATAAATTTGTTCTCCACCATAGACCTCCCCTCTTTAAAAACGAATCAATAAATTAAAAATAATTAAAATTATGAGGTATAATTATGTAATTAATTCTTTAATTTTATACAATATACATTAGGGTCCCTAGTTGTATTTCTAAGTCCTACAAATAGTCATTTTGTGAGGGTCGGAAACTGTACAGAAAAAGGCGATGATATCATGGGAAGCGGTGATGATGATGTAATAAATTTTTATTTGTCAGCAAGAAATTTATTCAAAATAAAGAAAAGAAAAAATAACCCTACACTGCTCTGGTGACCCTCATATTGTTTCTTGACCATGGTATTACAGGAAAGGTCCTGTATCCGGCATATGCATTTTGCCGGATAGGAGACGACAACTCATTGATGGCCGTTGGATCAACTGAGGAGGCATAGACTTCATGCAAGGTATGTTAATATTTTTGTCTAATGACTATATGGTAAGTTCTGGTCAATAATTGTCAACTACAGCTATCGAGATTATAAGGTATAGTTACATTTAAGAAGGAAACAAAATTAAAACATGAGGCGTGAAAAAAAATTAGTATCGAATCAAAAGTTAGTACTGGATTACACAATCCCATACTATATTATACCATCCTACATAGCTTAGTTACCTAGTGTAACGATGGATTGTACATTGTCTTGGAACTCGCATAATCTAATTTTTAAGGCTCTTCTCAATGTGTTGCTCCTTTAGCCATTTCTTTTTATTGAGTTAAATTTATCCATGGTGCTTGAACTTTATTTTTGATTTAGTCTCTTAATTACGTTTTGTTAAATTTTAGATAGAAAAAATTAGATAATCTTGTAATTTCATTCTAAAAGTATTTTCTCCCAAAAAAAATCAAAACTTTAGATTAAATATTTTATGCTTTTAAACCCTAAAGACTACAACAACCTCAACAAACAAAGAAGAACATAGAAAAGAAAAAATTGTAAAAATACCAAAGTTTGAATCAAATAAACCATGAGGAAGGACAATAAAGAAGCAAACTCTCTTATAATTATCAAATCTCAAACAAGACACACATTTAAAAGGAAAAAAAAAATACTTGCACAATTAAATACTTACGAATAAAAGAAAATTTAAAAAGCATTAAAAAGCATGCAACAATACCTAATTTATTTGCGAAGGTTAAATAGCTAATTGATAAGTTGTGCTTGAACTAAGTAATAATAATTATTTATTTCCTTTTCATTCTTTATTGTCTTCTTCTTTGAGTACTCAGCAAATCTTGTCCAGTCTTAGCTCAGTTCACGACTCTTGGGTGAACAATTTGAATTTTAACTTGCATGAAGAATGCTTGATTAGAAAAGAAAAAGGAAAAAAAGTTAGTGGGTAAATATACTAGTTTTTGAAATTTAGGGAGCAAAATGACATAATTATCAAAGTTCAAAGGATAAAAATGAAACTTTATAGACAGAATGTAACAAAAAGGGCATTTTTTGCTAAAATTTTAAAGTTTGAGGGACATATTTGCTAACTTTTTAAAGTTCAAGGGATGTAATGTTAGTTTTCAATGTTGGGGGCTAAATGACAAAAAACAAAAGTTTGAGGACTAAAAATTAAATTTGTCCTTTAAATATTTAGCAGAATCACTTGTACGCATAAATTAGACATAAATCTTTATAAAAACGATATATTCAAATGGGAATATATATGATAAGGCAAGCTATTTAGCCCCCAAATTAGCACTATTTGAAAAGACTTTCAAAGTTGTTTGATCCAGATCACGGGATTAAGAAGGCCGTGCAGTTGTTGTTGGCGATGGACGACGCCAGATGCGTGTATCGTAGGAATGAGAGAGAGGTGATAGTACAAAGAGAGTGAACAGAAAATTGAACAAAGAAACAACGGAAAAAAAGAAACAGAAAAAGAGAAAAAAATCAGATCTATGGATTTATCAAACCTATGACATTATATACCAATCACCTAATGAATTATATTATTTGGGGCAATTTCCTTTTAAAATCATATGAAAAATTTTGTTTGTTTGTCAAATGTCAAAGCTTTTTAATTTTAGATGTAAACCGATAAAAGCAAACAGACCAAACCAACAACAAATGGTTTGATTTGATTTGATTGTTCACTAAAATATAAAAACCAATCAAACCAACTAAAAATAAATTTTGTTTTTGGTTTGATTGTTGGTTTTTACTTGTAAGCCAATCATTTATATCAATCAAAACTTTTGGTTATTATAGTTGGTGGAGATTATATTCATTTGGGTACTATAGTAGGTAAACTTGAAGGGGAAAAAGAAATTACTCTAGGCTTTGTTGATTTAATTCATGATGATTAAAGCTCTTGTATGTTATAATGTTTTTAATTAAAATTAGTTTAAACCAATACTATTGGTTCAGATCAATACTCCCAAATAGGGGTGCTCATGAAATCCATGAATTCGTGAGATCCACCCAACCTAATCCAATCCGAAGATTTTAGATTAAATTGGAAAGAGTTTTGGATTGGTTCGAATTGAGAAAATATCAATCTAAAAGTTTTAGATCGGATTACAGATTGAGGAATTCTCAATCCTTCTAATCCATCAATCCAAACCCCATATATATATATGTTTATATATTTATATAAACCTTTTCCAATGTTTTTTGCCTAGCAAAATTATTATCAGGTTGTGTTTAAAACGCCAAACCTTCCCTCTACAATTAGAAGATCTTGAGGCTTATGCATTTAATTCAAGTAAATTCTACACTGCAAGATTAAAATTACAAGTTATAAAAATATATGCCTTCCTTTCTTTAATAACTTATCCTGTTTGTTGCTTTTCATTTTATTGTAGACAAGTCATGTGTCACTTTAGATTCAAAAGTGATTGAAATTAAAATGCTTTGAAATTTCAAGTGCTGTGGATGAATGACCAATAATTTATTTTGAATTTTTTTTTAAGAAGACTTGATTTTAAGTTTTATTGAAATTAGTTTGTCTTAATGATTAGTTGTAACAAATTTAACTTTATTAAACTATTTTATATTATAGATTGTTTATTTTAATTTTTGATGAAAAAATGGTTTTTAATATTCTTATTTTAAAAGGTCATAGCTTAATCCACGAATCTACAAATCCTACCGAAGGTTTTAAATCGAATTGTAGATCGAGATTTTTCTAATCCGAAGGTTTTGATCAGACTGTAGAATAAGATATTTTTCAATTCGAAGCTTTTAGACTGTTTTTGAATTGGCCTTAAATCTACAAAATCCAATATATGAATACCCTTGCTCACAAACACCATATTAGTTATTAACTTAATGTTTTCAACCTATGCTTTTCCCTTTAACGTGACTCTCCATTTTGGTTAATAGGCCTTATATGGAATCCTCGATTATATCCACTTTCCATGTTCTAAACCAAGAAAAACCATCACCATCCACTGCTCTGCTCCTAATAATTCAAATGAGTAACTCTACATAAACCGAAGGGGTTCTAACCCCGTCCAAGTTGGCTGCATAGAAGAGCTACAAGCATTGGATGTTTGAATTCGTTTTAGTGCATAAAAAATAATAAAAAAATTGTCTCCCACTTAATCTTCAAAAGTAATAAAATAAAAAGATAAAAAAAAAAAAAACCAAAAGCGTACAAGGGAAGTTAGTGTATGACCCATTTTTGCTATTTTTTCCTCCCTTAGTACTTTTTTCTTCCTGATCACTTTTTACCCTGTTTCAAGAAGTGGAGAATCTCTTATGAAGAAGAGAACCGACTTCATCAACTTAAACTAGGTAAAAATTAAATGTTCTAATTTATTAGGAGTTTTTTGAATACATGCCATGAGGTTTCTTTATTTAGGTTAATTTTTATTGTTAGTTTTTCTATTGTATTGAATGTTTATATGCTATGAAAAGTGGTTTTCCTTTTTTCATTTGTTTCTTTCGTGTTGCTTGTCTTTTTTAGAGATTTCAGTATGTATTGGCTTTATTTATTAATTATTAAGTATTTATTTATAGAGTAAAAGTATTGCATAAAAGATTGAAATATATGTGGGGGAACAAAGTATATCATTAGAGAATGATATCAAGGGTAAAGATGTAGAAATGATCGTGACTACAAAGAGATTCTACGAGCACCCGAGCCCAGCATGCATTTTCCTTCTTTGGATTCCTTTTATGAATACTATAGGCAATATGGAAGACGAGGGTTTTGGAGTCAAGAAAACAACAAACCATGCATCTTTTGATGGAAAATTGAATTTTTTTTTTTTTATCTCATGCTTAAAGGCAGGGAAGTCAAAATGTAACAAGCAAAATTACCTTGTTCCAAATCCGTTGTCAAAATCGCAGTGGAAGGCTCGAATTAATGGTATTGTGCTTGAAAATGGAGAGTGTAAGATTAACTCTATGGTTCTTAAGCATAATCACGGGTTGAGCCCTCCAAAATCTCAGTTCTTTTCATGCAGCAGAGAGATAATAAGTGCAAGTGCCAAAAGAAAACTTGAATTGAATGATCATGCAAGTATTAGCAAAAAATTTCTAATCTTTTGTTGTCGAAGCCAGAGGACACAATAATGCACCGTTTCTGGAACAAGATTGTAGAATTTATATTGATAAAGCAAGGCGTTTACGACTTGGAGTTGGTGATGCCGAAGCTACCCATGATTATTTCGTTCCAATGCAAGCCAAAAATTCAAACTTCTTTCACATGATGGATGTTGATGACAAAGCACAGATAAAAATTTTGTTTTGGGTTGATGCAAGAAGTCAAGTGGCATATGAGAAGTTCCGTGATGTAGTCACTTTTGATACAACGTACTTGACAAATAAATATGATATGCCTTTTGCACCTTTTGTAGGGGTGAACCATCATGGTCAGTCAATCTTGTTTGGATGTGCATTATTATCAAATGAGGATGCTTCCAGCTTTATTTGGTTGTTTAATACATGGCTTGCATGCATGTCTAGATGTGCTCTGAAGGCTATAATTACTGATCAAGATAAAGCAATGCAAAATGCAGTTGAGATTGTATTCCCGAACTCTCCACATCGTTTGTACCTATGGCATATAATGAAAAAGCTGCCAACAAAACTAGGAGCTCATCCATTGTATGAACAGATAAAAATGACAATGCAAGTGTCTGTTTACAATTCTTTAACTTGTGAAGAATTTGAAGAAAGTTGGATGCAATTTATCAGTGAATTTAAGCTTCAAAAAAATAGATGGTTAAGTAGTTTGTATCAAGAGCAGCATCGATGGATTCCAGCTTTTGCGAAAGACATTTTTTGGATAGGAATGTCAACCACACAACATCGTGAAAGTATGAATTCATTTTTTTTTGGGTACGTAAATTCGAAAATGACACTGAGACAATTTGTAAAGCAATTTGACAATGCTCTAAGTGACAAGATTGAGAAGGAAAACTATTCAGACTTTCAGTCTTTCAACACATTGATTCCATGTGTTACCTATTTTGAAATAGAAAAACAATTTCAATTAGAATATACCAAACGAAAAGTTCAAAGAATTCCAAACAGAGCTAACTGGATAACTTTATTGTGAAGTCTCTAGTATTGATGAGTATGTTGGAACTTGTGATGTATGTGAACTTACATTTGTTGGAGAACAAAGTAAAGAAGTTAATTTTGTCGTTCATTTTGATAAGGAGAATTTTTAAGTTCGATGTGCCTGCTGCTTATTTGAATTCAAAGGAATCCTGGCAATCACAATTCTCGCTAAATTAGAAATTACGCATGTTCCAGCAAAATACATTCTACCTTATAGAGAAAAAATTTAATAAGACATCACACAAGAGTTAAGGTAGGGTGTGATGATTGGAGTGGCAATGTTGAGGCTTAAAGATGTGGTAAGTTGTAAAAAAATTTGATAAAGTTGTGAATTGTGTTGGATGTATGATGAGAAGTACACAAAGCTATGGAACTTGTTAGATGATTTTTTGGCAAAAAATTATGTGAATGAAATAGATTGTGGTATGAACCAATCTAGTCACCCGACCATACATGAAATCAGTGATAATGTTGGGACTTTTTCCCAAACTAATGATGAAAACAAAAGCTTCTAGTCCTTTAGCTGTGCGGACCCATGGTTGTCCATCTAAAAATAGAAAGGTCTCCAAGATTGAAAAGATAGCGTCGAAAAAAGACAAAGGTAGGAAATCAAACAATAAAGAAGAGCAAATTGATGTATGAGTTATTGATAGAAACATATACATACATATATATAAATGTATATAATACATTTGTGAATTGTATTTTCAGAGTCACACTAAAGAACAATTTGTTACAAGGAGTGATGAACATGATATTGAAATGTTTATGTCATCTTACACCCTATTGATGCTAAACAAAGGGATCCTTGCATTCAAGTGTGTGAAGAGATTTAGTGTATTTAAAAGTAAAAACTAATTCATGTTAAACTTTTATTTTATCAATTATACATTATTGTAGGAGAAATTAGTGCCAGTGGTTCTACCGCATAATTTGCATGCAGGACAAGTTTCAACATTCCAACCAAATCTACCTCACTTTTTCCATTTACCGTTCACATTTTTGGCTTATCCAAACTCAAGGCATAATCCTCAAGGTAAAAGATGTTGTAAATTTATTATCTCTTTGTATCAATTTATTATAATGTTTTTGTTTTTTTGGTTATAACGGTTTTTTTTCCTTCCACTCAACTTGCAAGTGATCAAAACTCTATTTATATTTGGATCATTTCAATCACTAGAAAAAATTTGAGGTATTGTTTTGACTTTTTATTCAATATTTAGACTTATAGTTAATGCCATGTCTTTAGGTGTTGGACCCATTTTTTATCCATTCATCTCTCTCTCTCTCTCTCTCTCTCTCTCTCTCTCTTCTCACAACAAGGGCAAAGTGCTTTGTTGAAGAGATTTATTTAACTTTAAAATGGCTTCAAGATTAAAGGTGGTATATGTAAAACCAAGTTTTTTGGGTGTAGACTTGCAAATAGAAAGCGTTTCGGTGTGATAATTGTCAAACAATTATTCAACTAGATAAGTGTATAAATAAATTAAATTATTAGTGAGACATATAGATTTTTAACTTTTTTTAATTTAACGCAGGCTTTATTTGTAATTTCCTAAAAAAGATCTTTATTTGAAAAAAAAAGACAATGCAATGCTATATGAATATATATATATATATATATATATCGGTATAACAACGTTATATATGAATTAAATGGGAGAAATATATACTTTATGCGTTAGGCTTAACGAAAAAAGTGCCAAAAAAAATAAAGTAAACAAAGAGACCCATAAAATAACATAGCTTGATAAAATTGGAAGACAAGTCCTCAAGAACAAGTTAAAAGGCCTCTAGAAAAAACACAAAAATGGGTCATACGATATGCTATTGGTTTTTTTTTTTTTATTCTTTTATTTTATTACTTTTATAAAGATCAAGTGAAAGATAGTTTTTTTTATTATTTTTCACTGAAACCAATTCAAACTCCCCCTGCTTTTGACGTACTTAGGGGCCCACTTTTTCTTTTTTTCCCTCAATACTTAGAGCTCTCCCATGCAGCCAACTCGGATGGGGTTGTGACCTTTTCGGGTTATATGTAGTTACTGAATTCAAATAATCAACTGGGAACAAAGTTAAAAATCTTACGTGTACTTTACTAATATGTCATGTTCTAGTGTCCTTTTACGTAAAAATATTGGATTTAGCTCTTTTTTCTTTTTTTTTTTGTTTGTGTCTCAAATAATATTATATCACATCAATTAATATATTTTAACTAATATAATTAATAATATGATATTTTAATTAACATTAAATTTTAATTAATATGACATAATACTATTAAAAACACGTAAAAGAAACATTCCAAAAATATTACTTCTCATGCATGTTGGTCAAAATAATAGTCTAAAACATAATTTTAATCCTGATTTCAATCTTTCTTTTGATACTTAATCTCATTGAATTATTTTAAACCAAAATAAAACAAACTAAAATAAACCAAACAAATTCAAAATCAAATAAGAACCAAAAAATCCCAAAAAAATAAAAGTAAGAAAATCAAAAGAAAAAGAGTGAGGGAGATTTACGGTTGTGGGATCATGGGTGGTTTGCTCAGACCACCACACCCCATATACCCCACCACAGCTTTCTCAAATGGAATTCCTCTATGTCTGTCATTATTTCATCATATTTAATGCTCTGCAACAATAATTTTGATGGGTTATTAGCATTATTAGTCGTGATTACTTTCTTTTTTTTTTTAAGAGAAAAATTTATTTTCTAAACTTTTTGTTTACGCTTTTAATCCTTAACATTTGTCGAAAGTTTTTTTTTTAATTTATATAGAAATAAGACGTAGACTAATTTAAAGTTTTAAAACATTGCTACATTAAGTGCAATATATTCTAATGTTAAACGGATTTAAACAGTAAAAAAGGGATTACCTATGTTAAATTATAGAAATTCGTCTTAAATTTTAGACCAAAACTGTTAAAAAAATTAAGAATTTGATAGAATATATTTGTAAAAATTAAGAATTTGGAGACTAAAACATCATTATACTAATATTTCAGAAACTAACAGTACTACTAATCCAATCACAAATATAAGAAGCAATTTGTGAACAAGCTCTTTCCCTCTTTTTTATTCACTTCACATGAGAACAATGTTCAAGTGCTAAAAGATCTGAGGCATGAACAATGATGAGATATTAAAAGAGTCATTGCATTAGTAGTTAGGGATGCAATTGTGAATCAATCAAGGGAAATCTTGTGCTGTGACTACTATATATTGTGAAAAAGAATTGCAAAATGCAACACTCGCGAATTTTATTGCAAAATGAAAGGATGAAAGGAGATATTTGCGAACTGTTACCATAAGAACCTCACAAACCAAGTGGTTTTTTTTTTTTTTTTGAATATCAATAATTGGAGGCTGCTATTGGCAAGCGGGTCAGGAGAATATAATTAGATTTCCGGAACCCCAACAAAAACTTTGGTCTCTCTCATCCCCCTTTGGCCTCATATGACACCATCAACAAACAGCCCTTTGTTTATTCCTATCCGCTTTCACAAAGCAATATCGGGCATATCTAGGTAGCACTCACCACCCATGCACTAACAGTAACAGTAACAGTAACGCTCCTAATTACACAAATTTTACAAAAAATTAATAACTTGTCTTCCTCCTGTGTCTCCACATTTGCCACCAAAAACTTCCGCCGGGTAACCCTTCCCCCTAAACTCAACTTCACCACCACAAATGTGTCCTCCATTAGAATTGAAGAAAAACCCACTTCCAGTACTAATACTTCAACCCCACCACGCCCTACAAACACCAAATCATCGCCGCCACCGCCACCACCACGGCCACTGCAGCCGACACCGCGCAATATTTCCACCATAAGAAGACCAACAAACTCTCCGACACTGCTCGCGGCAATCTTCAACGCCTTTGATGACATCATCAACAACTTCATTGACCCTCCGTTGCGCCCCTCTGTCCATCCAAAGCTTGTCTTGTCCGACAATTTCTCTCTGGTCATCGACGAGCTCCCCCCGACCAAATGCGCCGTCACGTTCGGCCCTCTCCCTCCTTGCCTTGCTGGAGCTTACATCCGCAATGGCCCCAAACCGCAATTCCTCCCCCGCGGGCCCTACCATCTCTTCCACGGCGACGGCATGATCCACTACCTTACAATCTGCCCCAACGAACCCCCCATTCTTTGCAGCCACTACGTCAAGACCTACTAATTCTCCGTCGAAAGCGAAGCCGGTCACCCCATTCTACCCAACGTCTTCTCGGGATTCAACGGCGTCGTTCCCTCCGTTGCCCATGGTGCTCTCTCTGCCGCCAGAATCTTCCCTGGCAGTTCAATCCTGCCAATGGAATCGGCCTCGCGAACACCAGTCTCGCCTTCTACGCCGTCCGCCTTTTTGCGCTCGGAGAGTCGGATCTTGGGTACGAGGTTAAGGTCACGCCTGAAGGAGATATATCGAGTATTGGAAGACATGATTTTGACGGTAAGCTATTTATGAGCATTACGGATCATCCAAAGATTGATCCAAACACCAGCGAGGCCTTCGCTTTTCGATACGGCCCGGTACCGCCTTTTCTCACGTACTTCTACTTCGACAAGAACGGCGAGAAACAGCCCGACGTGCCGGTATTCTCAATGTCTCGTCCTTCGTTCCTCCACGACTTCGCAATCGCGAAGAAGTACGCGGTCTTTGCAGACATACAGGTTGGGATGAACCCGATGGAGATGATCGTTGGAGGAGGGTCTCCGGTGGGTTCGGATCCATCGAAAGTGTCGAGGCTAGGAGTTCTCCCTTGGTACGCCAAGGACAAGTCAGAGATCAGGTGGTTCAACGTTCCGGGTTTCCACATCGTCCACGCAATCAACGCCTGGGACGAGGAGGATGCGGTGGTGATGGTGAACATTCTTAAGTCGAGCACACGCTTGAGAGAACGGAGCTCGTCCACGGGCTTGTGGGGACGGTAAGGATCGATCTCAAGACGGAGATTGTGTCGAGGAGTCCGATGTCAGCGAGCAATCTCGATTTCGGGGTCATAAATCTGGCTTACATTGGGAAAAAGAACAGGTAAACAGTGAGAGTTCTGAAAGCGTCATTTAATAATTGAGATATATAACTATGTCCTTATTCTATTAAAAGAAATATATTTCTCTAATGTTATTGGCTCCGTCATTGTAGGTATGTGTATGCGGCGGTTTGGGGATCAAGTGCCAAAGATAGCAGGGGTGGTCAAGCTGGACGTAGAGGCTCTTGACGAGAAGAAAAGGGGAGAGTGTAGGTGGCGAGGAGGATGTACCGCATCGGGCGTTACGGTGGTGAGCCGTTCTTCGTGGCCAAGAACGTGGCGGAGGAGGAGAACGACGGTTACGTGGTGTCGTATGTGCACACAGAGAGGTTAGGGGATTCGACTTTCTTGGTGATGGATGCCAAGTCGCCTGCGCTTGAGATTGTGGCCGAAGTCAAGTTGCCCCGTCGAGTGCCTTATGGTTTCCACGGCCTCTTCGTCATGGAAACAGACCTTGGAAAAACAGCATAGTTGATGCTGACGATAAATAAATTTGGTCATGTGATTATTTGCAATTTAAGTATAGTACTATAGACTACAACTATACTTGGAGGGGAAAAAAGACATTTTCAAAAATTACAGAACAAGCAGAGATTCTGGAATCTGTAGCAATTCAGGATTGTCGAATGTATTAAACTTGTTTACCATGAAGCCCTCTGGTCCATAAACTTGTTTACCAGAAAGCCCTCTGGTCCAACTTGTTTTTTCCCCCTTAAAAACCTTAAAAAGAGTAACGCCTTTAAACAGAGGATCAACAGTTCATAAACAAAGGGTTTGGGAAATATCACAACTTTGAGCATCTGGATCAATTTTGGTTTAGAAAATATCACGGTCATGCGAGGTTTTTATTTTTCAGCCTTCTCCATCCGTTCTTTTTTATTTTTTTTGGGTCGATCATGTGAAGAGTGTTTAGTAATGAATTCACGAGTTGAAATTAAACTCTAGGTTCAAATCAAGATTGCCAAATACAAGTAATAAAAGGTCACTTAATTTTATTTTTTTTTTTTGAAATTTTCCTTTTACAAACCCTAAAATCTTTGAAAGACAAAAAAACTATGACGACTTTTGTCATATAGATGTATAGGAAGAGGTTTGAACCTCAAGTCTTATGGGAGCAAACTATGACCATTTTAACCAACACCCCGTAGGGCCTCAGATCTTGTAGGAGCTAACCAACACCCCTTAGGGCCTCAAATCTTGTGGGAGCAAGCCACTAACTATTCCAACCAACACCCCACACTTTCTTAGGAATCTTAAATCTTGATTTTTATTTTTCCGGTCCCATGAATTCGTTTGATTTTAATATCTTTGATCAGCCAAGTTTATGTGTGGCCTGAATTTTACTAGCATTCTTGGAACGAAGGAAAATTTGCTCAAATATCAAAGAGAGCAGTAAAGCAAACACCACTCCAAAATGCCGAAAGAGGACAGAAGAATTTAATCACTTTAACCACAAATAAAGCAAATGTAATTTTAACCGCCAGGCAAAATCGAAACTTAGGCACAGAATAAAAGCTAGATTCTTGTGAAGCAAAAGAAAATTAACAATAAGAAAAGCTGGGGAATTATGGGATTAATCACAACTATAACAATTGAAAAAGCCCTTCTCATATCAAAATAACAAACGCATTAACAACTCAGCAGGAAACAAATAAAAGGCCCAACAAGTAATAACATTTAGAGCAAAAATTTCTTCTAGTTCACAGACTAGTCAAGTCTTCTAATCTGATAATTCCAAACAAATATTTCAAGGGTGTTTGAATCGGCAGCTCATAACACATTCCCTAGACAAAACAGCAAACAAAGACAACTCAACTCATAGAATGGCTCGATAAGACGCTATTTAAGCAGCAGCACCAGCAGCCTTCCCCTTCTTCCTCTGAAGCTTCTTCATATAGAACTCGAGCTCCTTACCTTCCAAGATGTACCTGTTACAAGAGTTCAACAGGAAACATCATTTCATGCAGCAAAAGAAGTAATAGTAATAAGAGAATTCTCTGGTGGGGATTAAAAAAAAAACTACTATCAACATGCACGGTTCTAAAACGTCATATTTTCATATCAGATTTTCATAGAGGTCCTATTGTTGGTACTTTTCTTAATCCGATGCAATGCTGATTTGAGTTAATACTTCAGAATTGTGTTATACCTATAGTTTTTTCCCCTCATACACTACTACAGAATTAGCCTCAATAATATAATCAATGAAACTGTTGACACTTACCCATCAGCTCTGCCGCATTGCCCTGGACGAGAAGAGATGCAGGCCAATAACCTACCACTGCCAAACTGTTCCTCAATATGGGGGTCAAGCTTATGACCTTCCTGACGTTTCTCAAGCTTCCTCTGAACATGGTTGCTCTTCTTCGTTTCCTCTACTGGTGCTTCTCCCTCCTGCTCATCACTAATATTAATTAGCCATGAACAAAGTAATAAATCATTAGTTCAGAAGATACTAACTCATTGTTCTTGCTAGCATACACAAGGTTTGTTTCCTTCTATCGATCAATGTCTTCTAATAGGTGAGATAATGGGCTTTGAAAAAGAAAAAGGAAAACAAAAATTTTACAACAAAAAAATCGAAATCAATAAAGAAGATATTGAACCCCCAGATGGAAAATATTTTATGAAAGATAAAAACCTGTAGGTAAGATCTTCTCTAGCTTAACAAACCAAAAGAGTTGAAATTTAATAGAATAAACCTTTCGGACCAGAAAAGATACTTAGCACTTAGCAGGAATTGCAAACAAACACTACACCTCAAAAATTACTTAATGAAACGAGCCGATTCAAACTTAGTCACAAAACTAGGTCCTAAATTCTCCTCTGAAGGCTTGCAACCAAAAAAATCCTTGAAGATGCATAGTAGAGACACAAATAGTGTTAATAAAAAATTTACTGACCAATCCTCAATAACACGTTTGGACGAAAAAACCAATAAAATGCAGATGATCATATAATTTAAGTTACCTCTGTGGTTTCCTTCTTGGCAGCGGTCTTCTTCTTCCTACCAATGTCAACCCCATAGTGCTGAAGATACCACTGCTTGAATGGGGCTGCATCCACCTGAACAATGGCGCTTTTCACAAGAGTTTGTGTTCTCACAAGCTCATTGTTGGAGGCATTGTAGACGACATCCAAGATACGTGTTTTACGAGTAACAGCTTCACTTCCCCATGAATAGTTACCTGTATCCAATCTGAGAGCCCTCCACTTGACGTTTCCTCCTCTGACACGGACACGCCTCACAGTCTTGTTGCTTGAGAGCTTGGTGTTGGCTGGCTGACGACCAAGCTCGTACCTGTATAAGTCAGAAAAATTGAAAAAGAAAGTTAGCAAATTCTAAAAGGAAAGGAAATTAGCGACTCAACTTACACACATTTAAAAACTATTACCTCAAATAATCCAACACAAACCGGCAAAAATATAACTATTCCTATTAATTAATTGCCAAAACGGCATTAAACTCAAAATAGCTAAATGGGAAATTTACTTAGACCCTATTATTGATTCGGACGTCGTTCCAATAAAGAAACAAATACATTTTTTGTTTTCTCAAGGGTTGAATGAGTCCCTGATCAAAACAACTTTTCGTCAAAACTAAATGCATTTTGCCACAGTAAGAAAACATGATGATAAATCAATGTGAGACCCATTAAGTATAACAATTAGCTCAGATAAATGATAGCATAGTTTTCACCAGAACCCAATTCACCAATCCAGAAATAAAATGTGACTTATTAAAGATCTCTTCAAAGATCTCTTCAAATTCAAGCACATAAATATTCATAAGGAATTAAAAAGAACACTTCGAGAACCCTGAAAAAACAAACCAAACACCGACCTATAAAGTATAGATCCTAAGCCTCACTCACATAAAGAAAAATCCAATAACATTTAACGACTCACTCTATTTCATCCTCATTTAAAAAACTTCTTGCTTCATAACATTTTCATTTTTTATTTTTTAAAAATGCATATCAATACAAAACAAAAAATAAACAAATAAAAGGCTTTGAGCTTGGCAGAAATGAATTACTTTCTCTTCTTCCTCCAAGCCTTCTTCTTGCCTCCGGTGGCGCGACGCTTGTGCATGGAATCACGGGAGATACCTGACCACCACCACAACCAAATTGTCAACCATTGTAGGGACGATAAGCACGAGAGAGAGAAGGAAGAGTAGAAGGGTCTTACCCATGGTTGCAGAGGAAAATGCCCGCGCTCGGGGAGGTCTGGCTGAGCAGCTTCCGCTGAATCTTGTGCTCTCTTGTCCTTTGTTATGTGAGCGTTCGGCTCCCTAAAATTTTAAGCCCTTCTCTTCATCAGGATTAATGGATGAAAAACCCTAGCATATCAAAACGCAGTCTGTGGGCGGTATATGTGGGCCTCAATTACTGGGCCGGGTTAGAAAGCCCAATTATTATGAACTTGTAGGTTAATGAGACAGATAGTGCAATTACGTTTATTGAATTAAAATATAATTTTAATTTGTAAAAATTTTATAAATGTCTTATAATGATATCATTAAAATTATTTATATGTAATTATCTGTAAAAAATATAATATCATTAAGATAATTACTATATCATTAAAAATATTTTAAAAATATTTTAAATATTGTGTTAGATTTTAATTTTATAACAATAATTTAGCTACGTATTGTAATTTTTTCACGAACTTGTAGGTTAAGCAGGCAACCGGTTTTTATTGAATTAAAATATGCATTTTACATATTATAAAATAATATCATTAAAATAATTACTATTTATATATTATAAAATATTTTAAAGATATTTTAAATATTAGTTTGAATTTCAATTTCATATCACTGCAACCACATGTATTTTAAATTTTTTTCAAAATTTTGGACATAATTAGGCAAACTCTGATTAATTTACACGGGTTTGAATAATGCCACACAGGTAAAAACTTTTGCATTCTATTATGCCACGGCTCAGACACAAGAAAAAATTGCATAGACCATGATACTCTCAATTTTTCTTTCCCCGATTCGCGCATGTCCTCTTTCCTTTTCCTTTCTTCTTCTGAAACTCGTACCTGCTGTCTCCCACTTTCCTTCTCTTCTTTCTTTTACTTTGTCCCACCCGCCACCCAACTTGGTCATCGGTGAAACTAACCATGTGAGATCGCTACCATGCTTCTTTACCTAGCTCCTTCATCGTCGCAGACCCGGCCTTGTTGTAGCACTCCCCCAAACAAGAGAGATGTAGACATCACAACTTTGGCGAGCTTCATGGAGGATTTAAAGATCTCCTCCATGAGATTCATCATAGAGAGCTCGCTCCATCAACGAAAACATCCACTCCTCCGTCGCTGAGAGAAGCAGATCGTCGTCGCCGCCGCCACATCACAGATCGCCGTTCTACGCTTACAAAGTTAAGACAGGTGCAAGAATCTTCCCAACACAAGGTCAAACCGCCAAATGAACCCAAACGATGTGGACCAAATTTTTAGTGCCGTGCTCCGTCCTTGTCGACTTCTCTGCCCACAAGAAGCTCGAGATCGATTATCCATCTCTTCCTTCGTGGCTGCGCGGTCTATCGCAGCCGCCCTCCACTGAACCAAACCGCCAGAGAGATCTCCTCCGTAGCTTCCACATGGCAAGCACTTTTTTTTTTGGATTTTGCAAATCAATCTTGTTGTTTATATGATGTTGGGTGGTTTTTGCATCGATTTTTTTTGGCCATATGATATGAGGTTTCTGTAGATTGATTTTTGTCTTCGTTGTATGATTTTTTTTGGCGGATTTCATTATTATTATTATTTTTGTAGTTTTGGTGAGAAAATCCGGCGAAAACTAGTGATTACTGACTGGTATCCTGATGCTTACCGAATGGTAACCGTCAGACCGACCAAACCACGACAAAGATTGGCAGATAGTGGCTGGTAACTACAAGGATACCGGCCAATGACCATGCGGATACCAGATATCAGGCGGGTACCTCACTGGTATATTTGAGATTTTTGAATATAATATGATGATTCGGCATGAATCATCTGCAATTATTTCTTTTAATGCATGAATCAATTCAAAGAGTACCATAGACAACGAGGAAAATTGGCCAAATTAAAATAAGAATAAAAAATAATTGGCCAAAATTTAGAAATAATCAGTAAATAAGCCAAACTGATACAAGTAAGGATTTATTAATCAGTTAAATTACAAAATCTCCCTCTCTCCGCTAAGTATTGACCCTGTGACAGTGACAAATCTTAATTGACCTCCTTCTTTCACTTCGTTGACTTCCCTCTCTCTCCCTTGTCTCTTTGTTATTCCACAAGTCTCGGTGGACCACAACTGTACGTCACAAGAAGCTCGCGATCTCCAATGCAATGAACAGATCCTCGGCACCAAAAACTTTCTCGCTAGAACCATTTGAGACGAAGTTACATCACGACTGCGAGTTTGCTGTCGTTGCTGCTCCGACGTATGGCTGAGGAAACTTTAGAATCGCGATCTCTATCGTTGCAAATTGTGACTGAGTTCGCAATCGCCGTTCAACAACGTGTGGTGTGGAGCAAGGCTGGCAACTGTTAAGATGAGTGAGAGAGAGATCGAGAGAGAGAGAGAAAGAGAGAGAGAGTAGATCGAGAGAGAGAGGGAGATCAACGCGGGAGAAGTTATAGACAGAGCAAATTTAGGGTAAAAAAAAAGGAAAAAAACTTAAGGTAGGAAAACAAAGAGTTTAAAGTAAAAAAGTGGTCTATTATTTTAACACTTCGGTAAATAGGTTGTTTAATTCTACACGCTCTACAAATTAGCTTATTTCTTATAATTTGCCAAATCATTTTTAAGAAGATTCTTAAATTAAATGCTTATTGATTATCATCTTTTTTTTTTTTTTTTTGGTGTTGGTAATGTTTGCATATTTATGTGTCGAGAATGAATTAGATCACTAACATATACTGAGCACTAGAAACAGCTATTACAAACTATATGCATATATTCAAGGATGCATTGTGCTACGTCAATTTTCATGAATTAGTTTCTCAGTTTTGTGGGTTTAGGGGGACTCAGCTGCAGGTCCAACCTGCATAAGTCTTAGCCATATTGCGGGTTGTGGAGTTGCGTATCTTCAACGATTGGTGTAAGGCTGAGGTAGGAGGAGACCACTACCATAAATAGGATTATAGTGCTAGTCCCTAGACTGCTAAGGTTGCGGACTGTAGTTGATTTGAGCTTTGATTTGATTTGAGCTTTTTTAAATGGATTCATATTTTATGCAACCATTTATCCATTGGTGTCGGCGGCTAATGCCCAAACATCTCCGTAACTCTATTTTTCCTAATTGTTATATCATTGCTATTTCCTTTTGCATCTTCTTCTACTCGGTATATGCACAAGGTGCTCAATTTTACATGTCCACCTTCTGAGTTGATTTTGTACATATGCCCGGTACACACTCTTTAAAAAGGAGAAACTAATCTTATAAGTCAAACCTTAAAACTTATATACCCTTAAGTCTTCGATTTTTTTTGAGCATGCGTTACGTAATTTGTTGAAAACGAATATATGAGAGGAGAAAAATAAATAAAATCATAAGGCTGAATAAGCATGGTCCATTTATAAGATTTATATATTTTGTTGATGATAATTTTTGTGTCTAATAAACAGAGCTTCAGTACAAACTAAACAAAACTTAACAAAATGCAAACCAAAACATATTTCGAAGCCGGTGTCTTTATCCCAGTTACAAGAAGAATGCGAGATAAAGTCTCTACAAGTGCATTTGAACTCTTGATCTTCAACTTTTTAACAAAAAAGCAATACTTCAGTATTAATCTCCTTCTGAAACCATATTCTTCCATCCCTGCCTAACTGTATACTGTACACACGTTGTAAATGCCAGAAGGCAATCTGCCAGCAAATTACAAATACAAACAATTAAAACTCATTTCCATAACAATCTGACCTTGCATTTAAGCCTTATATATCAACCAAAAGAAAACAACAAAAGAGGAAGATCTCCAATTCAAACACATAATGTCGTGCCACTCGGTCTGCGCGCGTTTTACATGCTCCCTCCTACTTGACACATCTTCTCTAGTCTCCGCATCTTCGACGCCCTTACAATTCCCCCAAAACAGAGATGGTCTTTCCACGGTTTCTTGCACACACTCGCACAAGTCTAGGTTCAAATTGTATGTTGACATTACTATTTTCAATATCAACCTAGCTCTTTCGTTGTCGCCAGAATTGAGTGTTTTAATTCGGGGAGAATGATGATGAATGAGATAAAAAAAATTAGGATTATTTGATTGTAATTATTATTAAGAACTATATTTGCTTCAGGATTTTGAATTGAAATTGTTTTAACACTTGACCATTCATAAATAGGCTTCTTTGTGTTCATTATTTCGATATAGAGATTTGATTAATGACATTCAGTACTCATATTCTCTCTCTAATTTCTCGTCTTCTATCTCTCTCCCCTCTACTCTCTCTCTTTCTTTCTCAATTGTTTCACATCAGTCGGTTTTACGCGTGTGTACATATATATATATATATTTATAAATATATATATATATATCTACTTTGATAAGATTTTAACCAAATTTAATGGTCAAAATATGTATAACTGTTAGAAATTTCCATAATTGAAAGCTCTAAATCTTAAGATAATTCTTTAAGTCCACTGTTTAGGTACTTAATGACTGCAAATTTTGGAACACTAAATATGATCAAAAGGAAAATATGTGTAAAAGTTAATAGGGAATTCCTAGAGTGGGTATCACAAAAATAACTTATTAGTAGATATTTGTTTTTTAATTATTGTATCTGTCAACCAAAATGATTTGGCTAAATTTAACAATACAAACAAAGCCCAATAAATAAGGATACACACTATAGAAAGACCTTTGAAAATTAACAGTGACGAAGCCAAGATTTTGTTTTGGTGGCATAAATTAAGAATGTGAAAAAGATAAAAAAACTATTAATTTATCTACTCTTAATACTATAAAATAGTTGGAAGGATGTGCATGTTCAATTTTGTTTTTTTCTCTTTTTGTTATGTGAATGTAAAATTTCTTAAAAGTATAGTTTTTTCTTTATTTTACTATTTTTGCGGTTTAGTTTAGTTAAAAAAAAGGGAGAACATTTTCAAAAAATGATTCTGATTGGATAAAGCTGATAATAAATTATTTAGAGAGTACATAAGAGAAAATAGTATTTAAAAAGATTGTGTGAAAAAAAAAAAGGTTTACGTAGAAGCATATTCAAGAAAAATTATTTTAGTGTGACAATTAGAAAAATGTATATATAAAGGCCATATATACATTAAAAAAAGAAAAAAAAAACTCTCATAAAAAACAAAAAGCACCAAATAAAGGCACATTTGAAAAGCATTATTGTAATATGAGAAAATTAAAAACAAAAAGTTAATAAGAAGCATATAAAAGATTATTTCAATTGGTATATATGAAAGAAAAAGCTCGTTCATAGGAGGGGGACACACACAAAATTTTGTAGAAGAGGGGAAACATTTATAAAATTTTGTAGAAGGGATAAGCATAAGTAAAATGCTATGGATGAAAATAGGACATATATCGAAAATATAAAAACCTGTATGTCATAACATAATCTTTAAAAAAGGACACTTGCCTATATGTCATAACGGTAACCTAGCCTTCCTTCACCCCTTAAGTTTTGTTCAATAAGGTATAGTGGTAAAAGGACACTTGGAAGTAGAACTAACTTCTTGTGTCCCCCCTTAAATATCATCATTTTTGTCGCCCCTTAAGCTTTGTTGAATAAGGTATAGTGGTAAAGGGACACTTGGAAGTAGAATCGACTTTTTGTGTCCCCTTAAATATCCTCATTCTTGTCTCCCTAATAATATTGCGCCATATCAATTAAAAATGTCACATCACTATTCGCTCACAAACATTCACGTTTGACATCTAACTGTCGTCTTCCTTTTTCTTTTCCCTCTGCTTTTCAATAGTAAGACTAAACGATATCAACGTACACTGCCTCCATTGAAGAATTCATTACTACAGATAGCGGTTTTCATGACAGTTTAAAACCGTTGTGAAAAAATTTCGTGACGGTTAAAAAACAGTCGTGAAAACTTCACTCGTGGTACAAGATCAAGTTTTCACGACGGTTTTTTACCATCATAGAACTGAGAATAAGGCTGGAAAATAGGGATCTGGGGGAATCTTTTACGAGGTTTTCTAGAAAACTGTCGTGGAAGGCTTTTTTTCCATGACAGTTTTTTGAAAACCGTTTTGAAAGGCTATCTTTCAACGATGGTTTTTTGAAAAACCGTCATAGAATACTTAGCCTTCCACAACGGTTTTCTAAAATACCGTTGTGGAAAAAAAGACTTCCATGACGGTTTTCCAAAAAACCATCGCGGAAGGCTAAGAATTCTACGACGGCTTTTTGAAAAACTATTGTGGAAAAATGGTATTGCCCAAAAAAATATTGACAAAATTTGTGATTTCCTATGGGATGACTATTTCCTTGTATTATCCATTAAAACAAGGCTCTAATTACGTACAAAATTTGATGTGTATTGAAATTACAAAGTACTTACAAGATCATTTACATTTGAGCTATTTTGAGTAATTGTTTGTCTACTATCTTTATCTATCTAAAAGTGACATACCTATTTACAAATTGTACCCAGTCTAATCTAACATGATTTATATCGTATGTATATAAAAATATTTTCTTCCTAGGGCTTGTATACCACTTGTAACTATATCTCGTATGAAACGTAGAATAAAAAAACTATATTCTATGTTTTCTTGTTATCTTGGACACTTACGTCTGGAAAATAGCATTCCGTTCGGTCGGTTTATGACGCCGTTTCCTACTTGAAGCTTCCAATCATTAAGCACCCTAACAATATGTCATGATTAAATGAATTAGTAGACAATACAATAATGTAAAGCTCAAAACAGTTAATTTTATGAGAGAACATTAATACTTACAATCTCATGACTAATATGAAATCCTCATGTGGTAGGTGTTCGAAGGGATCAAGCCAATATATTTGGTCTTTCCATGGTGAAATAACTACCAACATCTAATGTTCTCCAATATTGTGTGGCAGGAAGAATAATTTTCCCCTTGATGCTTAAGCTAATATGCAGAGGAGTGACGTGGCGCGCTCTCTACGATCACTCTATATGTCTCTTGTAGCACTTGAAACAGGTGCCAGAGATATGAAGCCAAAATTTTACGCCAATCCTTATAGTTCACAATATTCCACCAAAAAACTACAATAAAAAACAATTCAGTCAATTATTTAAAAGCACCTTACAACTCTACCTATATTTTAAAATTTATGAATTAAGGATAGAGTTATGACTTAAGGTATACCTAGATACAGTTTGCCTCGATTTGTTCAAAGTTGATGAAGTAGTAAAGGTCTTTATACCCCACATAGATAGACAATTCATAGCCAGTGATATTTACCTGTATCGGGCACTAAATTGTCAACCCATTGCGCATAAAAGAATAAGCGTATAGAGCCAACTGCATAAATTCTTAAGGTACTGAAGCGAAGTTAAATGTAGGCAGTGGCTTATTTATAACGGGTTGTTCTTGTTCTTGTTGTACCTCAGGTTGCATTTCTTTCCGCTTAGATCTTGTGAAATATGGCTAGACACTCGACTTATCTTCATCATTGTGATGACTTCAACTAACCTCTTTGGCCATGCGACAAAGCTTCCGGTGGCTCCACCCATAATTGTTGCTTCAAGTGTTGGAACATACAATTCAGCTATTCTAACTCTGATGATAGTGATGCTAACGCACACGTTTTCTTCCCCTAATGGTCTTCCATGGGCTATATCGGTTGGAAAACTCTCTATCAATGCCTTCTCAAGTGCAATAAGTGCACACCCACCATCAATTCTATCCTCAACAAGAGCCTGCATTCTTGACCTTATTCGGGCTTTTAACGATGAGGTGATAATTGGACTTCTGAAGCTTCTAGAGCGTTTGCTACATTATCTAGAGGGTTATAACTAGCCTTAAAGCTGTTGCATTATGAGATGCTATCATCCATCGACTTAGCATGTCCTTGAGAAATGAGCTCGGTTACAAGACCTCATAGTTCTGCAATCTCCATCTATATCTTCGATATTTGAGAAGTCAATTTTGAATCTAATTGGAGGTCAAAGTATTGAGACTATTTCACATACTTCGATTGACCGTGAATACATCCTGAATGTTCCAGTTTCCCTAGTGCCCTCGTCAATATGTCATCGTTACCGACAGATTGGAAGCTCCCTTGACTTTGTTGCATCGTGTATTCACCTGTAAAACAACCACAAAACTATGTTATTCTTAAGATCCTTCAAATGAGTTAATAAATTCCAAATTGGTTACTATGTGTTCAATAAACTCACAATCATGTTCTCAATTTTTGTTATTCTTGGATTTTTAAACTGTCCATCGAGACCTTGACGTAATTTTACCCACAACTCCTCCTGTATTGGTAGCACGCCTGTCTTAGCGAACTATATTACGCTATGTTAGTAACATATTAGTGATAGAATAATTGATATATGTACTATGAGTAAGATATTAACGTACTAATGATTGCTCGAGCTCTCTATATCTAACTCGACCAACCATAGAGTAGTATTCATTTCCCCCCCCTTATTTTTCTTGCGTTTGGTGATAACAGTTAGAATTCGGTGGAACGTCGATACCTCACAAAAGCTTCCCAATCATCATCGTTGATGGTGGGGTAATAATGTACTACCGTAGAGGCTGTTTATATGCATTTTCATCCTCCTCCAGAATAGAAAGGTATGGCTGTACGAAGGTAACATAGAGGTTGGATCTAAACCCCTTTGCTAATTCGCCACAAACCTTTAAAGCCTTTTTCCTATACCAATCCTTGATTGTGAAAGCTTCATAAATCTCTCTCCAAATCACATCTTGTACTTGTTCTAAATCCTTACACCTCCAATCTTTTCTCCATATAAGAATATGCTTTCGACTAAAGACTCCTATCTAACAGCTTACTTCATAGCCGGGTGTGCCTTTCGATTGGCCTTTCAAATCAAATGTCATTTTAATTCTTAAACCTTCCTTTCTCATCCGATGAACTTTTTTCATCAATGCAGCCCTTTGCTTAAAGTTTACTTTCGGATCAAATTTGGTTCGCCTTTGTGGCTTACTGTGTTGGTTGCCCTTGCTATATTGCGATGAAGTTGGAGTGCACTCTGTGTACTCCTCCTCATTTTGGTCATTATCGATCTCGCGAGGCATTGTATATGTGTAAAGTAAACAAAAACTAACACACACATAGTAATATTAACATATTATAAATTGACATATTACACATATTTACATAATTTTACATATTACACATATTCAGATAATTTCACATATTTCAATTATTCACATCTTCTCATTTACACAATTTAACATATTCACATAATTTCACATATTACATATATTCACAAAATTTCACATATTCACAATTTTATAATTTCTATTACATAATTCACATATTCTCAAAATTTCACATGTTGCACATATTCACAATTTTACAATTTCAATCACACAATTTCACATATTAACATAATTTCACATATTCAAATAATTACATATATTACACATGTTCACATAATTTCACATATTACTCATACCCCACAATTTTACGATTCCAATTACACAATTTCACATATTACACAAAACAAATAAAAATTGTGAGGGCGGGCTGGGGATGGGTGAATGGAGGCAAGGGTGGGGCGACTAGGGGGTGTGTATGTGTGTGTGTGTGTGTTGGGGGGGGGGGGGGGGTGGTTGGGAAGGGGGGTCGAGGTCGAGGTAGGGGTGGGTGGGTGGGGTGGCGAGGGTGGGAGGGCCAGGGGGGTGAGGAGGGGTACAGGGTGATGGGTGAATGGGTAGGGTGCATAGGGGGCGAGGGTGGGGGTGTTGGGGGGGTGAGTGGGCAGGGTGGGGGGCGACAAAGGGGTGAGGAACAAGGATGGAGGGACAAAGGGGGGTGGGGGGCTATAGGGGGCGAGTGGGGGTGCAATGGGGAGTGGGGAAGGTGGGTAGTGGCGGGTGGGAGAAGGGGAAGAGGAAAGAAAGGGAGAGGGGAGAGAGAGAGGGAAGGGGAGCTTACCGGCGAGAAGGAGGCTATGGCGATGGAGGCGATAGCGGTAGAGTGAATCCTTGAGAGAGAGAGAGAGAAAGATTTTAGAGAGAAATAGAGCGCTTTTATAGAGAGAGGGAGTCCCAAATTCAAAATAAGGGGGGCACGTATTTTGAAAATTTAAATGCGAATTTGGACTTTACACTACGGTTTATACAAAAAATGTCGTGTAAAGCTGAGATTACATGATCATTTTTGTACAAACCGTCAAAAACCATCATGTAATCTCACATTATACGACGATTTTAACACAAACCATCATGTAAAGCTTAGATTACATGATAATTTTTGTACAAACCGTCATGTAAGCTATTTTTTTGCAGCATTATACGATGGTTTTCTTATAAACCGTCATGTAATCTGTTCAAAAAAAATTGCTCTCAGTATTACAAGATAGTTTTTGTATAAACAGTCATGTAATCTTCAAAACAATTCATTACATGATGGTTTATAAGTAAACCGTCATGTAATCTAAAAAATTTGTTCTTAGCATTACACGACAGTTTTTGTATAAATAGTCGTGTAATGTTGGGAAGAAAATTGTCCTATATTCCATGATAGTTTATACAAAAACCGTCATAAAAAAATACAACTTAAATATGTTTTTGTCTTCTACCCAGGGTGGCCAACCCGTGTGTTAAGCATCCAATGGCCTAGAATGTATTCTTTTTTGTTGTTTTCATCACAAATATAACTACAAATAGATATCCCAAACCCTTAAAAAAAGATAAAATATGAAACAAAGAAATATTTTACAATAAGTTAACATAAATTGGTTTAAAGATGCTCATTTGTTTTCTTTTTTTTTTTTTATTGGTTCCTTAACACATATCCATTCCACATCTTCACGAAGCAAGTGTGAAACATTATCTTCAAAATCATCTATCTTTTCAACCAGTGACAATCCTTTTATGAATGAAAGGATGTCCATGCAATTCTTGACAACTTCTTCACCATCGATAACTATTCTTGGCTTCATCAGGACGACTAGAAACCACTCCATGTCTTAGGGATCCGTAGTATAAAAAACTTGGATTGTTTGTGATGCCATAATGAAGGGATCATTCTTGAATCCCAATCTTCTAAAGTCAACCATCGTGATGCCATCATTATCATTCTTAGCATAGTTATTGTTGGCCTACTTGCATTTAAAAAGTGCTATGCGCAGTCTCCCACAATCAAGTTCCCAAATATCTTCAATGAAATCAAAGTAGTTCATGGTCCTATATACCAGATTCCTGTCCTTGGCAGAGGCAATTTGCATAGCCTCAGCATAGAGAGTCACATCGTTATTTTGGATAGGATGCTTCTTATCTCTTTCACGAGTGTAGAAAGTGTAACTATTTATAGAATGTAACATGTACCTTGTAACTACCGACGACGGTCCTCTTGCTAGGTTCTTCAAGCCCTATGACATGCCTCCATCTTGTGATGTGGTGCACTTGCTATAGATATGTGCTCTAATCCACAACCAGAACATCCAATTGTGTTCATCTTGCAACCACTTCTCATTTCTTACTCTTTTTGGTTTTGCTTTTTTTTAATTCATTCATGTGCACCTCAATGAAAGGCTCCACTTCATTAGCATTATGCAAGACATAAAGACAAGATTGCTCCCACTCTTCTCAATTTACTAACGAAGGATTGCCAATAGATAGTCCCCTAGCCTCAATGTTTATAGTCCTTAGCACCCTAATTTCGTCTGCATTAGACAAGTACTCAAACCAAAATTCAACCAATTCCTCAACTATGTAACTTTCTACAATACATCCCTCTGGCCTATTTTGATTCTTCACATAGCCCTTCAAAACCTTCATATATCTTTCAAATGGGTACATCCATCTCAAATATATCGGTTCGCATAATTTAAGTTCACGTACTAAGTGCACCATTAGATGAATCATGATGTCAAAAAATGCCGATGAAAATACTTCTCAAGCATGCATAAGGTTTGCACCAACTCCGATTACAGTGAATCTAGCATAAGTGGATCAATTACCTTGGAGCATATTGAATTAAAGAATAAGAACAACTTGCTAATTGCAAATCTCACATCCTTTGTTAGAATTCCCCGCAAAGCAAGTGGTAGTAATTGCTGCATCAACACATAACAATTGTGTGTTTTCATGCCAATAAGTTTCAAATCCTTCACCTACACCAACTTTCTAAAGTTTGAAGAATAATCATCTAGCACTTTCAACAAAGCAAGCCATTCATAAAGCTTTCTCTTTTCTGCTCTTGATGACATTTGCTTCGCTGGAGGTAAGTAAGTGTGGTTCCCTCTTTTCTTAGGAAACAAATTAGGCCTAATCTCCATTTCCATGAGATCTAACCGAGATTTTTCACCATCCTTAGTCTTGGTCGGAATGTCAAGTAACATGCTGAGTATGGATTCATAAATGTTTTTCTCAATATGCATAACGTCCAAGCAATGATGAACAAAAAGTGTCTTCTAGTATGAAAGATCAAAAAAGATTGATCTTTTTTTTTTTCCATGGTTCATCAGTCGATGGCTCGTCTTTACCTTTTTTTCTGTTCTCGAATATAACTCTTATATCTTTTACCATTTTAAATATTTGTTCACTCGTCAAAAGACGAGGAGGGTTTCTTTCTTTGCTTTGCCATCAAAAGGCTTTCTTTTGTTTATGGTAACAATGATCTCTTGGCAACCATCTTCTATGGCCAAGAAAAACGATATTTTTACCATTCTTCAACTGTTTGTGACATGTTTCCTTCATCAAATAGGACAACTAATAGAGCTTTTTACGAAATAACCAGATAAATTGCCATAAGGGGGGAAGTCATTAATGGTCCATATCAACATTGCACAAAGTGTGAACGTCTCTTCTCGGTAAGCATTTCTAACTTTGACTCTATTTTCCCACAACTTTCTTAGGTTATCAATTAACGGTGCCAAGTATACATCAATGTCATTGCCTAGTTGGTGAGGACTTGAAATCAATAAAGACAATATTAAAAACTTATGCTTCATGGACATATTTAGAGGGAGATTGCAGTTAACAAGTATTACAGGCGAAGTGCTATGCCTACTACTCATGTTACCATGTTGGTTCAATCCATCCATTGACAAAGCGAAATATATATTTCTTGGATCCACACTAAAGTCGGAATGATCGGCTTTAAAAGTCTTCCATTGTGGTGAATTCATCAGGTATCTAAGCATACCATTGTCGACCCGTTTCTCATGATGCCATGTCAAATTCTTGACATGTTTTGGGTTTCCAAATAAACGCGTCAAACATGGTACTAGTGGAACATACCATAACACTTTCTTTGGCACTCCATTCTTATCGTCTTTTGGCTTCTTTCCTTTCTTTCACCTTGCTTGTTGACAAATTGGACAATAATTCTCATCCTCATACTCATGCCTATAAAGAACACAATCATTTTCACACGTATGAATTTTCTCATAATCCATTTCGAAAGTGCTCAAAGTCTTCTTAGCCTCATACATCCTAGTTGGTAATTTATTACCCTCTAGTAGAAGCCTTCCTAAAAATTCTAAAAGCTTTGTGAAACTAGAATTTGACCACCCACCCGACGCTTTCAAATTCCATAATCCAACTAAAGTGGACAATTTGGTGAAATTGGTATACCCCTCATATACGAATGTCTTGGCATCATTCATCATTATCTCACATATATCTGGATGGTGCACAAGTGTTCTTCTAAATCATTGACCATGTCAACCATATTGTCGTTATCATCCATATTATCCTCCACAATAGATACCTTTTTTTTTACTAACTAAAGTTAGATTGAAATTAACCTTGCCATGAAAATGCCACTTTTGATAACTACTTATAATTCCATTTCGGAATAAATGTCCTCTAACAATTGAAATTTGATGCAATCTATGGTTTCCACATTGAACACAAGGACACCGAATTTTATCACCATTGACATGACTTTTGGCAAAATCCAAGAACTCTTCCACACCATTCATATATTCTCTAGACAATCGAAAATCACACATCCATTTCGTATCTATTTTGCAAGTCCTAAATCAAAATAATAAATAGCAAATATTCAATTAAAATTAGTTTCACAAATTATACACATAATATACCCGCCATATATATTCTAATCATAAAACAAAAACACCACCCATCATAAAACAAATTACACATACCCATTATAAAACAAATAAATCATACCCATGATCCATAACATAATAATCATGGAACAAACAACAAAATCAACGACAATTTATCAATGTCAGATTAATTAAACTAGAAAATCAACAACAATTATCAATTTCTAACAAAAAACTTACAAATTTGAATAAGATTAAGGAGTGTGGAGGCGAAGAGGGATAGGGATAGCTGTTTCAGAGGGGTTTGTGTTTCTATTTGAGTGGTGAGTTTCTGATTTGTGTCTAACTATTAAGGTAGGAAAATGGGTTTTAAGGGAGCTACCATGATAGTTTTATAGAAAAACCGTTGTGATATGTGTGAAGCTACCATGACGGTTTTTTAAAAAACCTTTGTGGTAAGTGTAACATACCACAACATTTTTTAAAAAAACCATCGTGGTAACTCCTGCACATACCACGATGGTTTTTGTCTCGTAACTTGTCGCATTTTTTTCCCTTATCTTGATGAGTTTTGAGAAACGGCTGTTAAATAAAAGTCATATAATTTCAAATTTGTTATAGTGTTAATTGCTTTAATCGAGAAGTATATTGCGTTTTGTTCTCGACATAACATTGAGAACTAGATAATTAGTCAATATTTTACAGCAGAAGTGTATTGCACTTTGATGCGGATATAACATTGAGAATTCAACAATTGCTTTACTTGTAAAGTATATTGCTTTACTGCAATTGTTTTACAAGACATAACATTCCTCCATTCAAGATTGGTAATAATCATTAACTGATAACTTTTTTTAATAAAAATTTGTACATCAAATTAAACATACAAGCTATAACGTTTGTGAATTAGATTTTTGTCAAGTGAATTTCTACTTTTAATTTTTCATTTTTTGTTATACATGATCAACCTATTTGTTCTTTTATGCAAGTGAATTAATGGTCAACGAATTATTGGTTTTTCATACGAATTTTTATTTTTAATTTCTCACTTTATTTTTAAAATATACATCAAGTTTATTATTACATGCTTACGTTCTATGTATTTAAAGTAATTGTCATGACCTAGCTATATGCTTGTTACTTAACTACATAATTATTAGTTATCTACGTGCTTGTTATTTGGTAGTTGTGGTCCGGTCTACTTTTTTAATTTGAATAGTGTAAAGCTCTCATATGCTACAGTAACAATAAAAAAATCACTACAGTGTAAAGCTTTCACATGTTACAGTAAAAACAGTTCTAACTAAGGATATAACTACCTTGTCAAACACCCTATAAATTTGCAAAACAATTTTTAAAAAACATAATATTGATTACTTAAATTAATTTCTTTAAGACAATTCCTTAACTAAAAAGGATCTTTTAAAACATTTCTAAGACTAATCATTACTAATAATTATTTAATCAAACTTTTGATATAAGTATATTATAACTTATTAGCCTTAAATAACCTAGACTGAAACTGTAAAATTACAACCCTCGTTTTTAAATCATACTTACATAAAACTATTCATATACACACACACACATGTATAGTTTACTCTATATCTGTTGCGGAAGAAACATTTTGTAAGTGGTATCTATACCCATCACCAAAATTTGTTTGCTGCTCACTGCTGTCCATCACAAATTACTAACATGTTACTTCCTTTTAGCATGAACATATCTGAGTAAGTTTTCGCTCAGCAAGTAGGAAACATATTCTCGCAAAAACTAAGTTCAAAACATTTATAAAAATATGCATGAACATATTGCCTGCTGCTCACTGCTGTCCATCACAAATTACTAACATGTTACTTCCTTTTAGCATGAACATATCTGAGTAAGTTTTCGCTCAGCAAGTAGGAAACATATTCTCGCAAAAACTAAGTTCAAAACATTTATAAAAATATGCATGAGTTGATTATGTTTCACTATGAGTTCATATCTTATGTATTTGATCTATCATACTTGATAGGCCCTTATGTGTACATGCCCGTTGTATGCGATCATCGGGAAGTTAGGTTCGCAAAGGTTCCCAATGACCATAGGCCATAAAAGAATAACTGAATTGAATGCCTCCCTGTAGTTTGAGAGGTTGGTATGACACTCTTAACTTAACTTATCTTATCTTGTTATAGTTACCTTATTATGTGTATATAGTATAGCATATTACTACATAACATCATATAACATAAATTATAACTATTCTTAACAAAAAAAGCGAATATGCAATATAATTTTATATAGCATACATCATATGTAATACACTATATAACATAAACATGCCATAAAATGACATGTCCTAATCTAGCATGATATAACGTAGCATAACAGAGATATTGCATTTTCACAAAACATGCAGAAAAACTCTTTAATTTGAAAGCCATAGTTTTCTTGTTGTAGGCAAAATTCCTACTAATCTGGCTTTTAGAGATAGGATCTCTTAACTCGATACATACTTATCCACTATTCTTAGAGTCTGAGCAAAAACACCCAGTAAAAGTGTAAGCTTAATTTGTTTTATGCTAATTAGTTTAGCATATCAAACAAAAAGACAACAAATCTTTTTTAAAAAAACTTCTTTTTATTAACTAACTGGCTAGTCAGCAGTTAAAAGAATTAAATTAAATTCAAATCCTCTTAGCTCTTAATTCTTGTTTAATTTATTTTCCTTAATTGCCTTTAACTAAATCATATTATCATTGATAATTAATTAATTAATTTGATAATTAATAAATTAATTATGTTCATCTTATAATTGGACTCATTAATCTCGCACTATTTATATTGGGTTCATTATTTTACTATAAGTTCATTTGAATATAAGTAGTATTATTAGGCCCATGAGTCTATGTTTGGTTACTATTCAATTCATTAGGCCCAATATGATCCTTAGGAACTAAACGTGTTCTATGATATTAACTATCGAAAAATTTGGATCTAATAATTGGCACCAAAATGTATGTTGGCATTGAACCCGTAATTGCTATCATAGTGTAACGGTCAACAACTTATGTTTCTACGATTTTTTGTTTTTAAAATCAGTTGAAAACTTTATGTGTAAAATTTTTTTCGAAAACCATATCTTAAATTAGATTCCAAGTTTTGATAAAACACTAAATATTAAACTCTTATAACTCTTCGAGTGTTACAATTTTTTTGTTGTTTGTAAATGGTGATTCTGCCATTAAACAGACTTTTATTTTGAAACTATTACCAGAATATAATTTTGGAAGTTTTAAACGTCGCTATAATCGAATGTCAAAGATAGTTTTGGTAAAAGTTTCTTTTACAAAAGTTCCTTGTTCTAACAAGGCCTATAACTTTTGTGTTTTTCAAAAGTTCATTTGTTGTCTTTAGCATCATCAGTTGTAATGTTTTTATAAACTTTACTGATTTTATCATTTTTATAAATTTGTTTAAGGTTTCTTTTAGAGGCAGCACTTTTCAAAAATTCTTTATGAAAGTTCTTCGTTCTGCCAAAACTTAAGACCTTTGTATTTTGCAAAAATTGTGAGTTAGACTTTTTGAGGATTGTTTCACCCAATAATGTAAATTGCACTATTGATGTTGTAACCCATGTCACAACAATGTTGCAACATTGCATATAACATCTAACGAAATAACCTTGAAATAACCGTGAATTGTTCTGTAGTTGCTACTTGGGATTAAGGAGGCAACAAACTAAGCGTATTAACTTCTAAAATTAAAAACAGGACAGTTTTGAAATCCGTATTATTGAGGTCGTCACTCATGTTGCAACATCACATACAACCTTAATTCAAAATTTCAAAAAATCATTACTGATTGCACTTTTAGTTTTTACAGAATCAAAAGGAATAATGAACAAAGTGGTTTTCAACTCTATGAATCAAAAACCAGACAGCTTTTAAACAAAACACATTCTATAAAGTTGAGGTTGCAATCCAAGTAGCAATTTCATGTGTAACACTTAATAAAAAAGTGTTGATAACAACTATCGATTGTACTACAGTTGCTGTAGAAGTCTTATTAAAAATAAAAATGATATTCCAAACTTTAAAATACAAAAATTATGAACAAAAAGGGAACCTACAAGCTATTTGTACTACCGAGGTTGTAACCAAATCATAGCCTCTCTGTGACCTCCTTGGACAGCTTAAAAACAAACACTAGAAATGTCCTTTTGGGATTGAGATTCCATTTTTTAATATTTTACATATAGTCTTTTATGTTGCAGTGACTTATTCATTCCCAAGTCTAAAAATACTTTAAAAACGATCTTTAAAGTGTCCTTTTTTGAAAGGCTTAAAGTCCTTTTTGAAGTTGAAAAGAGTGAAAAATTCTTCTAGATACAAAACATAACCTAGATCTAAACTTTCTCATGCCCAACATGCAAAATATTAAACTACACCAATAAAACTCACAAAAACCAAGACATGAGCATAAATAAAACTTATTACATGCCAACTTCAATAAAATATAACCATAAATTATTTTCTTAAATTGGAAAAGGAAAGTTTTGATATCCTTGGAGAATCTTCTTCTTGAAGGAACCACCAAAGCTTTCTCCATAGTTTTGATTTTGGTTAATGATTTTTCATGGGGTAGGAAGAAAATTGTGAGAGAAAAAGAGGATAGGCACACGGTTTTCTTAGAGAAACATAAGGAGGAGATTTTATTTCTTTAAGGTATGAAGAAAAGGGAGGCAAAAATGGCCTCTTGTTGAAGACTAGTCCTTATATAGACAAAGAACTTAATTAAACTTGATTTTCTAACTTGATTTTAAGCTTCTAAGTAAGCTTTAAAAAAACAAAAATCATGCTTAAATTGTAACAACCATACTTATATAACCGTTACTTAACTTCATAATCTGAATACTTAAAAATATTTTAACATAAGAAACCTAGATTTGCTAAATAATTTTTTCTTTAAAACATAATTTTTATTTTGATTAAATTTAAAACGTAATATAATTTCCTGAAACTTATTCTTTTAAAGACTAACGTAGCAACAACTTTTTAAAACTTAATCTTTTAAAACTAGCATAATAAATTCTTGAAAACTATTCTTTTAATACCCTTCTTAATTTGAAATAATACTTTAAAAACATTTATAAAATTAATTATTATTATAATTTCTTACTAGAAAATTTATGTATATTTGTTGCATTTTCTATTGCAACATTTATGTGCATGTAGATATATATATATATATATATATATATATTTAAAAGTCTTAAATCCTTTTTAAATTGAGGTCAAATGACTACAATCTCGATTTGTAGAGTATACTTGCTTAATATTACTTAATTATTTATACATACATAATTTATAAAAGAAAAAATATTGCAGAAAATACATTTTATATGAGCGATATCCGTTCATATTTCCACCATTAATCTATTGCTTGCTACTACCCATCAAGTGTTGCTAGTAGGTTCCTTGCCTACAGCATGAGAATGTTTAGAAATTTGATGTAGAAACGTGGTGGAAATACAGATCGGTGACAAACAAAAATATTCTCCAACAATAAGTATATAATTTGAATTCGCATAAAATGAAGGAGATCATAACTCAAACTTTTTAAAGCCTATTAGGGTTTCCTTGCTCTAAACTTTGACACTGTAAATCATCCAAGCTAAGCCTCCATAATAATAGATTGACGAGTGGGCGTCAAACAATAGCAAATATTAATCTCACACTTTTTCTGAATCTATTATATACTCAATATATGAAATAGCATGATTTTGTTAGAGAATAACTACACTAGTTTTTCTCTTTGGAATAGGACCTTTTCCTTACTCCACTGAATGGGCTCTTGGACTCTCATTTTTTCTTCTACTAAGCCTTACTTATGTAGCACTTAGGTAAGGTGTAGATAAAGTGGGAGTCTGCTGAAAAAACAAAGAAAGTAAGAAAATTAAGAAAATCCACCGCTTTCTACATGAAGATTCACATCTGACATACAAATCCATCATCATAATAAGACAACAACCACTCTCTGAAAAGCTATGAAAGATGCTCATAAATGTACAAACCCATGTGCATAAAGTTGAATGAAGTTCAGCATTTTGTTGGCATTTTCTTTCCTTTTTTTATTAAATAAATCAATTTTATTTAAAATTAATTTTAAATTATTTAATCAATTAATTTTGTGTCTAATATTAAGAGTAATCTTAGTAATAAATGTAGAGACAATATGGTCATACTATAATGTGTTCTCACTAAATTAAAATATATTTAATTAGTCTCATTAATGAAATACAATTAGATAATTTTGAATCAAATTCAATATGACAATATTTGTCATTTTCTTCTTATGTGTCTTAGAAAACATTTAGAATTTAACGATTCTAAATTTAATATACTTTGTTACTGTGTACTTCATGCAATATACTGTTTACAGAGTCGGCATTGAGGACCTATAAACTTATGATTTCAAACTCCAATAAATCTGACAATTAATTAAACTCTTTAATCAATGCCCCAAATTTTTTAGTTTTATAGTTACTTCATTAAAAACTTGACACTGCGCTCTTAAAATTATAGTAATAATTACTCAAGGCAAACAATAAGTAATCCATTGATATAATCATTACATACAAATCAATCCTTCATAAACAATTCATAATAAGAGCTAGGTTCAAATTCCGTGTACCTCTCTTATTATATCTTTATCCTTTAGTTCCAATGATTCTTTAATGAATTTGTAAATTCATACTCTTATTGTGAATGCATGCTTTATTGTTTAAGCCTTGAATCATCAGTCAAGAAAACTATTTTTTTAATTTCCAATAAGAAAGAATAGATTCCATATCTGTGTTATTATTCCAAGTCATTTATTCCACAAAGTTATGATCTGCCTATAAATAAATTCTATCGAGCAAGTCAAAAAATATAACGACATATATAGGAGTCTGATAAATACTCAGGATTAAAACTGTCTTATATATGATCATCATAGTGATAAATTTGAACATGCTATATGCAACGAAATATTATTAGTGGTTTATAATTTATCTAGTCCAGTTCTATAATCTCATCACATAAAGCACCTTCAATCCAATGTCTCCACACTAATAGTCCAGATAAGGCTATTTTATCCTAAATGAGATTGGACTATATTTTTAATATTTAATTAAATGATCCCAATTTTAATTAATTTATTACGAATTGTTTAAATTATTGTCTATAAATTTAATCGTCATGCATCTAACAATTATTATATGCTAAATTTATAGTCACAATGGGATTTTGTAGATGTTTATCTCAGTATCCATATACAAACAACCAAAATAAATAAATGTCATTTAATTCAAATTAACCAGCTACATGTACAATATCTGTGCTTGTAAGGCATCAATCCTAACAAAACATACTTAAATGAGCTTTCGTTAGGCAAGTAACAAGATAAACTCGCAAAATAAAATTTAAAATCATTTAATAAGATATGCATGAATATTTTATGCTTGCTTATTGACTTGTTTTATGCTTTATTATTTAAGTCTTATCTTATCTTATCTTATTGATTGGGGCTAGGTGACCATATGGGTTATGCATAATCCTCGAAAACTTAGGGTTTGTGAGGTCCCAACAACATTGAGATCATAAACTATACTGAAGTGAACTAAAGCCTCATAGTAGATTGAAAGGCTGATACAATACTCTTAACTTGTCTTATTAGTTTCACTTGTCTTATTATGTGTATGCAATAATACCATATATCAAATTGAAAACATGCTTAATTGAAAGTTAGTAAACAGTAGATTTTAATGCAACATACATCACATATCGTATATGACCTAACAAGATACAAACATAACATATCTTAACTAAGTAAATATGACCTAATAGAATATGGCAGAGCATAACTCTAAATATGCATTTTATAATTTTAGAAATCATGTAAAAACATTTTATTTGAAAACTACTCATACTAAAGTGAAATTCCTACTTATATGTTTGCCGAAGTATGGTTATCTACTCATTGAGATTTTCTATCCTCTATGAACAAATTCTATATAGAACACCTATTACGAGTGCAAGAATAACTTATAGTATTTAAATTTTAGCATAACCGTAAGAATCTTGATTATTTCATTAGATCGTATATTCCTTTATTAAACTATCATAAACATCATTATTTTTATTATACGAATTAATTAACTAAATCCCATTCTTTTAATTTCTTTAGTTGCTTGCAATTCGTGTTAAGATTGATAATTAATTAATTTAAATAAATAAATAATTAATTATCTATTGTTACTAAGTCTATATGACTTTAATTAACTAATTTAATAAATACATAACTTCGTCATTTATAAACTAAATTCTTAATAACTATTTTCTTAATTCATTTATTGGACTTGAAATTTGTTCAAAGCCCAGAAAACTCAAAAGCATTCCTAAAGCATTTTATATACTATCTCATTGGAATTTTGACTCGAAAGGGCTCTTGAACTATTATGGTTGTTGGACCGTGTCTAGCATCCTATTACCAAGAGTCTAGCATATTAGGTTTTCATAATACCCATTCAAATGTTTATTTTGAAAATTGTTGAAGTCTATGAAAACCATATCCACATAATTATAAAGTTCCAAAATAAAAACCATAACAAATAGTGTCTGAATTTGGTAAAATAGTAAACTGTAAACTCACATAATTTTTCAAGTACTGCTATTTCTATGTTAGTTGTAAAATAGAATCTTGTCACTAAATGGGTGTTTGTTTGTAAAATTAGTACCAAGAGGTATTTTTCGATTAATTTTAAAAGCTACTGTAAAACTATATGTTAAAGACAACTTTGCTTTTGAAATTTCTTCATGAAAATTTCTAGTTTTTTTTTTTTTTGGCAAAGTTTAAAAATCCATTCTACTGTCTTTAGTTTATCGGCTTCATATAATTTTTTGCAAGCTTTATCGATTAAAAGTTTTGACTGTTTTTATTAATCTAATTTAAAGTCTAGTTTAGAGAGACAGATTCTTGCAAAACTTTCTTCATGAAAGTTCTTCATCTCATCAAAAGCTAAACTTTCGTATTTCACGAGAGTTATAATTTGGAACTTTTGGAGATCGTTTTTGTAAAAGACTAAAATTGTTTTTTTATTGATTAAATACCGCAGTTAGTTTTAACTGCCATAACTATATTATAGTGGCAAAATTTTGATTTTTTTACTTCATGAAAGTTCTTTGTTTGTCGAGATCTAAAACTTTTATATTTTGTAAAAATTATAATTTTGCCTTGAAACGGCCCAAAAACTTGAAAAACTGATATAGCCCACAAATATAGTTTTGGAAAACTCTGCATAACTATATCTTATAGGCAAAATTTGAAAAAATTTTCTCTACGAAAGTTGTCCGTCTTGTCAAAATAGAAAAGTTTTATGTTTAGTAAAAATTATAATTTGGACCTAAAACGGCCAAAACTTGTCAAAATAGTAGTTGCCCCTGGAAAACAATTTTGGATAGCTAAAAAAACTGTTTTTGGTAGCTTAGCTAGTTTTGAAAAACTGCTCGAAAGCCGTCTAAGAGTCGAAACTGCATTTTTTCATAGTCACTGAGTTTTGCTCAAAACATCAAAATCTAAAAGTTTCATGCTCAGAAAAAGTTTGAAATTAGACTCTAAGGTCTCCATTCTTGCGATCAAACTTTGTGGAAATTTTTTCCACAACATCAAACATGTAGATAACTTAACTAAACATGCCTAGCATAAACTTTTTACAATAAAATGCATGCAAAACCATAATAACCAAGACACATAGAAATTATTACAATCTATTTCCTCATCAAAACATAAACTAACTCATACAATTACAAACTTGAACTTAACTAAAAGATTTAAAAAGGAAAGTTTAGAACTTTTTTACCCTTGAAGAATCCTTCTTAACAAAAGCTCTATCAAAGCTAATTACTCCCCCTTTTCCTTCTTGGTTTAGTCACTAAATGACAAACTAACTAAGCAAAAATAAGTAAAAATACAACTTTTGTTTATCTAAGTAAAAGAAGAAGAAAGTTTAGAAATTACCCTTGATGAATACTCTTGGAACCCACTCTGAAACAACTAGTTTCTCCTCCTTCTTCTTCTTGGTTTATTCTCTAAAACATAAACTTAACTTAGTAAAAACATAAACTTTGTTGTATCTAAGAAAATGAAGAGAAAGATAGGTCTAGAAATTACCCTTAATGACCTCTCTAAGATTTTCAAATTCTCCTTCTTCTTCTTCTTAACTTGGTTAGGGATTTATGGATAAGGATTTATGGTGGAATGGAAGAAAATTTTTTGAGAGAGAACCCTTTAGTGGAAGTAGTTTTTGGAAAGGAAGAAGAAAAGAAAATGTAGCAAAAATGGTGCCTATGTGAAGGTACATCTATTTATGGAACAAGCTCTAATCTAATTTCTCCTCCTAACTTATATTTAAGTAGGCGTTAAACCTTGCTTACTTGGAGAAAATTTTCTTAATCCTCTTCTAAGTGTGGTGCCATTCTTAAGCCCAAAGTTGACAAGATTAGCATCTCATAAACACAATAAGGATATCATCACATCAAGTCTTAAATCATGGCCAAATCTAGTCCTTTAATCTTATATTAAAGATTCTCTGTAAACAGATGAATTTTGTATTGCCTAGGGATGACTAACTTAGCTGTCAGGAAATTTTGTTTTTCGACATGTCTTTTCGTATTGCTCAAATACAGTTAAACACTAACCATTATGTAAATTGATACTAATATACATATTAATCGCGTTTCGATATTAAATTTTTTTATATTAAGATTATTTATAGACACAATAAAAATCTAAACTTGACTTTTTCTACATCCGGACTCGGTAATGACAAAGTTTTGGCAGTGTTAATTCCCGAGCTCGGGGTAACATTTTTCTACCAAAATTGCTACTCATGTAACTCTAATTTTTAATTAATCGGCAATTAAGGATTTGTTGAGCATTAGCATGTTTTTCGGCACACTCAAATATCATACTGTTCTTGAAAATTATTATAATTAAATTTCTCAAGTTATTTATGAATTGAGATTTTTTTCACCTTAGATCACAGTAAGAATTTATCAATCGAATTATTTGATCACAAAAGCTAAGAATTTAACCTTAAAATTTACTATAGAATTTTGAAATATTTATATTTAATCCATAAATCCTATAGCCCTAAGGAAAATCCTTAACTTAAATATGTAAATTACATTATTTAATTATAGGATTTTCTCAGCCATTACTAATACGGACTAAGTTCTTAGTACTTCTAATGTTAGTTTCTTGATTTCGCTAATAATATGCTCTTTAAATTAAATAAGAACTTACTAATTTTGTATTAGTAATGTGAGATGCTAAATGATCTACCTGTACACCTTTAATGCAATAGTCAAACTCAAAATTCTAATATACTAAATTTAAGGTTTCTTGCTAATGAACTCCATTCATTTTTTACTTCAAGATGAAAGGTCTCATAATCTTAAATTTTTTCCTGACAATATCCTTGTAATGTTTAACGATATTGTACACTATCGAATTCACTCTAATTATAGAATCATGGAAATTGAAGCTGAATTTTCATGTTTAGTGTTTGGGTTTTTTGAGAAAACTTTGAATTAAATTCTTAAATTCTATAAAATGTAATTAATTTAATACTTAGCTATCAGACTGAAACTTTGCTCGGACTATTAAAAATGTATTGACTTATCTAAGGTCAATCATTTTCTTATGTTTTAATGCTCTCTTGTGAACATTTCTTGTAATTCTTAACAAAACAGGAACTTATAAGCTCTAAACTTATATTTTCCTAGAAACCTAACGGTGTAATTATGAAAAAATTCTTAATTAATTATGCTTATTAATTTCAAGATTTTTCCAGTCATTACATAAATAACCTGATGGGTGGCGCCAAATGTTTAAGGAAAAGGAGGGAAAATTTTCCTTCATTAAATTAAGTCCTTTCATCAATTTAATGAATAGTAAATTGTCAGGTTTCTTTAAGAAACAAGATCCACATTTTAAGGAGGTTCTATTTGATTTTGGATATCTTTGTCTCCAAGTTTCTTCCAAAGCAGATAAAATTCCATCTGGCTGAGGGAAACTAACCAGCTATTAAAAGATTTCTGGTTCTGTTAGTTTGATTGATGCAGTCTAAAATTACCCTATATAAACCGATACCAGTGTAAATTTCTAAGTGCAGAATAAAATCAATTTTTTTTTATCAAAAATATTAGACTGTATAAACATAAACTAGACCATTTCTACATTCTACTTCGGTATTGGCATATTCTTTGGCAATGTCAATTTCCAAATTTAATTAGCATTTTTAATGAAAATGTTACTTGCATAACTCTGATTCTTAACTAATAGGCATTTCAAGATTTACTATGTGTTAGAGTATTTCTCCGAACACTACTAACGTTGTACTATACTTGTAAATTCTTATAATTTAAATTCTCAAATTATTTACGGATTGATATTTCTTTCACCTTAAATCGTGGTAGAAATTGTTAACCAAATCATTTTATCACAAAAGTTAATGAATTTAACTTTGATAGTTTCTATAGAATTTTGAAATATTTATATTAATTCCACAAATCCTTCAGTCATAATATCATACATGATATTTTCCAAAAAAATTCCTTGACTTAAATATATAAATCACATTATTTGATTTTAGGATTTTCTCGACATTATACGAATTCGCTCTAATTATAGAATCGTAGAATTTCATGAATCTTTGAGTAAAATAATTTGTTGGGTCTTTTAAAAAAACCCTTAACTTGTATACTTAGATTATCAATATAAACGATCATATTCTTAATTATCATACTAAAATATGTGCTCATAAGCTATAAACTTATGCTTCTTATGAGCCTAATGGTGTAGTTATAGAAAAATTCTTAAGTAATTATACTTATTAATTACATAGATTTTTTTGGACATTACATTTAAGTTAATGAATTATGCATATTGAAAAATGTTACATTTTATTAGTATAGATCATGGAAAACAATGACAGTTTTTCAAAAGAAGAACTTCAATCTTGTCGAAAGTTAGATTTGAAGAGTAAGAAAATTTTGAAGAAAAAAATGCTATAAATTTGATTCATTCAACAATTCGTAATGAGGCGATTCTAAAAGTTAACATGGAATTTGAAAATACAGAGAAGGCTTATATTTTTTACAATTCTTACGCTTGCATGGTAGCTTCTGTATTCAAAGAAGTAAAGTACATAGATATATATATATATATATATATAAAGATAATAAGTAGAACCTTTTGTTTTTCTTGTAAGGCTCATCGAAAACAAGATAAAAAGCAAGTTATTGTGAAAATATTGTCAAGTTAAGACAAGGTTTGGTTGTTTAGCAAGAACGAGAGTCAGTTTTCACCAAATAGTTGGTAAATATAGTGTTTTTGAGTTTTTTGCCAAATATACACATGTGAAATCAAGCCTAAGTAAGAGTCCTTTGCATAGATTCCAAAGGAAATTGACCCCTATATAAAAAGCTAAAATTGATTTAGCTGACATATCAGGGATTGCTCCCAAGGCTAACTATGAGCTAATGGCTAGGTGAGTCAGTAGATGCAAAATTCTTGGATTTACTCCAAAAGATTATCAGAATTAGTTTATGACTAAAAGAACCAAGCATATGAGGTTATGAGATGCATGTAGTCAATTTGAGTACCTTTAACATATGCAATTAGAAGACGTTAGTTTGCTTTAGTGCTATACAACTTGATAAAGATGATATAATAATTAATATTTTTTGGGCAGATGCAAGAATGGTAGTATATTACTCTTACTTTACCTACAAAAAAAATCAAGAAGGTCGGTCATTTGCAATATTTTTAGGGTAAACCATCATAATCAAACAATAATTTTGGAGGTGTGTTATTATATGACGTAACTATTGAAATGTTTATTTGGTTTTTAGCACTTATGTTGAAGCAATGTTAGGGAAAAAACCAAAGACTATTCTTACTTATTAAGATTCAGCAATGGCAAAATCTATAACTTCTCATCATTTGGATTTTTGGTATTTATACCAAAATGCATTAAACATCTTAGTGGGGTGTTTCAACATATTCAAGAGTTTTCTAGGGTTTTAATAGGTGCATAAATGACTATGCAAAAGAGGAATAATTTTTGAAAGCTTGGAATAATATGCTTAAAAATTATGGTCTCCAAGATATTACATGACAAAAAAGAATGTTTAATTTAAAAGAGAAATAGGCATTGGTCTATAGTAGAGAGATGTTTTGTGCAAGTATGACAACTACTCAACAGAGTGAGGGCATGAATAACACAATTAAGGGTTATATCAACTATAAGTATGGTTTATGTAGAGTTCATGAGAACATTTAAAGATTGATGGATGGTCCTTGTTACGAAGAATTGATTGCTGGTTTTAAAGCAACTCAAAGCAACATCTCATTTTCATAAGGGGTAGAAATTCTGAGGCATACAACAAAAGTATACACACTAGCAGTATTCATAATGTTTAAAGATGAATTAGATAAGGCTTTTATGATTGTGGTATGAGCATTCACAATGAGGTTGGAATAATGACGGGGTATAAACTTACTCCTCATAGAAAGAACTTTTATCACATAGTTAAAAATGGCTCTTCTAATGAAATTGTCATTTGTAACTACAAGGAAGTTCAGTTTGCATGGATTTTGTGTTCTCACATCTTGAAAGTCCTTTCATCTAGAGGTATAAACAAAAATTCATTCTTAGTATATTTTAAAACATGGACAAAATATGCGAAGCCAAGAATGTCTCTGAGCTCTATACGTGAAAGAATAACCACGAAGGACCCTAATCAAACTTTGACAAGATGTTACCAAGAGTTATGTAGAGTGCTAACTCATATAGCAACCAAAACGTAGAAGCTATAGAAGCATATGAAATTACAATGTCTAATTATAAAAAGACCTTGATGGATTTGGATGCATGTTTTAGAAGCAATATGAATGAAGAATCTAACTCTATGTGACACCTCCTTATGGGCACCATAGGGAACGTTGCTTTCACTGTTAAACTTAATAATTATTGATAATAAGTTCAGAACAATCAACAACACTTAGAGAAATATCCTAAGAAATATATTCATTTTATTTACACTTACCAGATTTAACTTTTCCTCCTTGAGCATTCGGCTAACTGACTACCTGCAAAAACTTGTTTACAAAAACAAATATTTAACAAATACCAACTCACACATATAATGCAAGCACTTTTAACTTCTAACCAAACAACTAATTAAGACTAATTACAAAGAAATGAACTATATAGCGTATTGTTTAATAAATAACCTAAGAAACTAAAAATATAAAATATAAATTACATTCAACAAAATATAAGTTCAAAAGAATATATTACAAATAAAACTAAGTTTCAAATAAATAAAAATGTAGAACATAATATATTAAATTTTGTTCAAGTTTAAATTCCTTTCAGGACATGGCTTCGTTTCTAATCCACCACTCCTTGCACATATGCCCGTCCTTGTCCTCCATCCCAATCAACCTGCATCTTATCCTTATTTGCAACATGATATAAACTAAGTAAGCATAAGCTTAGTAAGTATACATTCCTATCTCACAGCATAAAATATGAACTTTCACAAAAACATAACATATGATCATAGTCATAATCATAGTAGCACACGAGGCATAAGTTTATATAGAACATATTTTTTATTTAAACTTCCATATTAAAGTATTATTCATTTATCTTGAAAGGCCTAAGCGTTGCACCATAAGCATAAACATAGTTGTATGAGGGGAGTAAGGTAGCTAATCCCAACCAAATAGACAAGTCCATCTTGCGGGATATGTCCACCTAGCGGGACAAACATAAACATGGGGCATGCAACACTTAATTAAGTGATATATATATATATATATATATATATATACACCTTTAACATACCTCATTATTGAAACATCCGTTAAACCTTCTTGTTGCAACAAGAGTTTTCATGAGAAAATATGTAAAAACAAACTTAAAAATTATTATAAAACTTATTCTTAAAACTTTTTCATAAACTTTTATCATGTTGTAAGTGAGAATATACTTACATGACTTACTTGCTTACTAAATGTTAAATCGAATGACTTTGTTGTCGTTCTCAGTATGCTCGCCTTTTCGAGTGTTCATGTCAATATTCATATAATACATGAAATTAATATTCATGTTCAACATATTACATCATCATACATCATTTTTAGCGAAACAAAGTATCTTTGGCCCTATTTGTTATTGTTTTAGAAATTTTTGGAAATGTTTTTACACATTTTTTGAAGTAAAAATTTTAAAAATACTCTCAGTACATCCCTAAAAATTCTCATTTTTCAAAACAAAATTATTTTCACTTATTTTGAAAACATTACCAAATAGGCTCTTTGAGTCATAAACATGTACTTAGAGTAAAGAAATATAAAGACAGAAAACCTGATCTTTAATCACTTAGGGAAATTATCTCAACTTATAAGCATAAATAAAGTGTAAAACTTCTTCCACAACATAGTTAACATATGAAAACATCACTCAACTTTTCTTCTCTCGAAAATATTAATCTAATATACCTTTTTCAAATTTTTAAAACATTTAATTAAATTTGTTAGTTACAAAAACTGATCAACCTTTAAGGATTCATAATCGTATTTCTTTTAATTCACATTTAATTAGAGCATGAAAATTTATAAGAATAAAGTTAACATAAATATATATATGTATATATATAATGTTTAGATTTTTCTTTAACCATAAAATTTCATTTGATAATTAAAATAATTCATACAATCAATACTACGAAATCTGCCAACAAAGCCTGGGCAATGAATAGTCCTAATTAAACATTAGGTATTAAATTATTTATGCTATAAAATAATTTATAAAAATTACTACACATAAAAGACACATAAAATTATAACATATCCAAAATTCATCTCCCAATAAATATGGAACAATTCAAAACACACGTTTGAATTCAAAATTAATATTAACACTAGACATGTTAAACAACGAACACGTTTTATTCAAATATTTTTATAAAATCAAATACGCATGATATGCTTCTAAAATTTTTATGATAAAAGTTAGAAAAATAATAAATCATGAAAAACATATTTAAAAGTATGATTTATCATCTCACGAATTTCATATAGCATATCAAGCAGACATTTATAACCATTGAGTACTTGGCAATCAACGAATTTTATTTTAAAACATAATAAGGATATATAAAGCTAAAAATTTATAGACATCTAGTTAACATATTAGCAATTACTTATAATTTTTTACAGAATTAAAAGACACTTTTTGCTTTATAAAATAGACTCTACAAGACACAAATATAAATCTGCTAGCAAATAAAATTTCGTGAGCTGTGTTTGATTGAAAGCTCATAATTCTAAAAATGTTTTGAATGAAAAATTATAAAAAATCCTACATATTCCTAACATATATATACACATCATATCTAAAAATCACAACAAAATAAAATCATTTAATTTCAAAACATTACTAGCAATCTTGCCAAATAAACGAAATGCCAAATAAATGAAAATCTTAAAATTCTTATATCACATTCCAATAATAAAATTATGTTAAATTTGTACAAAACTCATACAACCTTAAAAATCAAATATAACATGAACATCACAAAATCAAACATTCCCAAAAATTAAAATCATCACATTCATGACATATCACAAAAATTCAACAATTGAAACCAAAACTGCATATTCTAATTTAACAACATACTCTAAATTTCAAACCCTAATCATATCAAACACTCATAATTATAAATACATTCATTAATAAAACTAAAAACATCATACACATAAATAAATTCATACCTTGTATTTTTGAATTCTTTGAGAGAGAAAATCTTGAAGAAAACAAAATTCCAAACTAATGGTGTATAAGTTTTAGGGAAGAAAAAAGAGAATAAAAGCACCGAGGAATATGAGAAAAAGATGGATGCAAGAAAAAAGGATAGGAATAATGTGTGTACTTGAAGCGACATTTTTATAAGTTTATGAGAGAGAATGAGTTAGATAAGTGTGGAAAACCCTAGTCCTAATTTGATTAGGTTTCTTTTTTTTCTTTTTTTTTTCTTTGTTTTTCCATTACCTACATTCTTTTTAGACATAGTGCCTTAAGGAGTAAAATGTTGTAATATATTTTTGAAGACATTTTATCAATTAAGAGTTTATTTATTATTCATATACTAAACGTTGTAATCTTTATGTTCATCTCTATTGAATGCATGATAAGCAAACAAAAGTCTAAGACTATCGGTTTAAACCTTTAAGGATCGTGCATATAATGGACAGATTATGCCAAAGACATGAATCTTAAAGGTGATAGTCTAATTCATAAAATCTACAATTGAGGGAATAAAGTTAGGCACTTTATTCATGCTAAGATTATTACATTGTCTACATCCCTAACAAGAGATGGCTTGTCTTAGTCATCAGAGTGGAGCTCTATGAGTGAAAACATTGGTGCATTGTCATAGGTGACGATGTATTAGATCTAGACATAAAAGTTGAATTGATTTGGTTAATAATTCCATTTGTGCAAATCAATCCACTTTAGATAATCATATATGTTGTGAATTAATCTTGAAATGGCTAATGGGCCCGTATTCTTGACTTATGTCTTTTGATATATCAAGGGGTGACATCCTGATTTAATAACAATATGCATACAAGTATGTTAGAGATTTGACTCTTGATTTGCGCAGACTCATTATTCACAAATATGGAATCCGTAGCTCTTTTTATAAAGTTAATGATATTCTCTTATATGCATTATCCTGTGATTGAAAGATTTGAGCGCTCAACCATTTGAATACACAGGTGTAATCGAATGGTATACTATCAATGGATAGTAAGTATTCCAATAGTATGATAATGGAACGTAAGATAAAAAAATCAGGAAGGTAAAATAAAATTTATCCTTAAGACGATTATGAATATCCTATGAGGATATAACACATTATGATATGTCATAGACGGTTGGTTCATTGAAGCTTTGTAATTTTATACAGTTTAAGAGTGTATCTCTAAGCTTTTAATGGAATAGTGTTAGAGTTGATAATTATAAAATATATATCTAGGATATTGAATTTTATAATTATAGGAGCTTGAACCATATATGTTCATCGGGACCCCTTTGCTAGCTCATTATAAATCCTATAACAATACGACATGTTTTTCCTACATATTGGTGACTTATCCTAAATTATTAGATTGGCTGAAATTTGATAAGATTGGATTTAATAATTCATGTTGGTTTATCTATTGAATTAATTTTGTAAATTGATTCAAGATAAACATGTTGAATTATTTGGATAATATTTTATTTTCTATGGGATTATCTGGATATGATTGTTTTAATCAGATAACTTCTCTATTAGGTCATTTAAATTAAAACTAAGGCTCTATCTAAGAATCTCAGGTGGAAAATAAGATATTCTCACGGATCAAGATTATCGTAAGTTTGACAGGCTGATAAGAAACTTCGGTCTGCCAATGGAGTAAGTTCGGCAGGCCAATCTAGTTCGACAGGCCAATCTCTTAGATTGTCTTGCCGACTGTGCAATAATCTATATACGCATTTTTAGACGTGTTTTTCATCAGAAGCTAATCCAAACTTGAATTTTGAGGCCTAATCTGATAAAGTTTAACCCCAAATTCGACCACTATAAATAGGGGGTGAGTTTTCTCAATTATTCAGATCATTTTGAGAAGCATAGAGTGAGTACTCTAGTTTGAGAAACTCTCAAACTCCCTAAGAGCTATTGTTCAACATCAAGAATCTTAGTTCTTGGTCTTCTCACGTGGTTGGAAGGAGAGTCTTTAGAGAAAGAACTGTACGACGTGTGACCATCCACACTTCAATCATGGATAAAGAATAGCAAAGAAGACCATTTGGTGGAGGCTCTTATGGAATGTTCTTCTTTACACGCATTCGAGCCCACTTCAGTTTACAAAAGAGGTTAGTAAGCTCTGTCATTAATTTATGTATTTAGCATGTGAAACTTGTGTTTTGAGAAATACTCTTATTTAAAATTTTTAAAATTCCATTGTGTACTTGTTTTTCCAACAATTAATATCAGAGCATGGTTTTTACACTGATTTTTGGGTTTATGATTAGGCTATATACATGAATTATGTGATCTTATTCTCTCCTATGCTTGAATTTAATTTTGTTAGAGAGTTAGCACTCTAGGTTTTCTATATAATTAAATATTGTCATGAGATTATATGTTGAATGTTTAATTAATCATAGTTGATTGAATTATTATTTAATTATTAATGTATTTATTTATTTGTGCCAGTTATGGTTTCTTAGAGGTTAAAATGTGTAATATAGGTTTTTCATGTAATTAGATGGCAGCCTATCATGACCGTCTAGGAATTATTATTTTAATTTTAAATTTGTAAAATTTTATAATTAAATAATCATTCGAAGTGAAGATGGATCTAGAAGATAGAGATGATAGGAGTTCCATTATTTTTCCTATGTTTCTAAATTTTTATGTTTTTGAATTGTTGAATACAAAATTAAAAAACTTCTTAAAAAAGCTATTTTCTGAAAAACGTGAGTTTAGCTTGGTTGGCAAGCCAAAACCTTCATGTCAACAAGCCGATGGTCGTAGACCAATAGGCGAAATTTTTAGTTCAACAGATAAGCAGTGGGGCATAAATTTTTTTCAGCTCGGTCACTAGGCCGAACCCTTAAGTTTAGCAAGCCGATGGTTAGACCAGCAAACTGGACATCCAGTTTGGCAAGCCGATATAAGACAGAACCTTTTTTTAGAAAAAGGTGTGTTTTTTGGTGCAGTTTTTGATTTCATTTTTGAGACTATTTTGAGAAACCTGAAATTTTATGATGACCAAAAAAATAAATCTTTTGATCTATAAGGAATTGAAAAACAGAAGATGGATGCCACATAAATAAGGAAACAACATGAAGATACAAGATGAAGAATCGATAATATATTTCGATTGATCTTTTGTACTCTTTATTTTCTGTTCTCTAAGATCGAACCATGATAGTATGGCTATTTATTTATTATTTTGCTTTTGGCTTTGCAAGTTGCTTTACTTGTCTGCATTATAATATGATTTGCTATGTATGTTGATAACATGCTATGTAGAATAAGAAGTGCCGCTCATTAAAAATTGTTCATGCATATTAACATAAAATCTTGACTTTTAAAATATTGAGTACGAAAAGGTTTTCGAAGAGAGGACCTATGGCCTCCATCGTTGGTCCATAGGTCGCATATGATGGTTTTGACCACTAGAAAGGGATTTCATCATGTATTGGGTTGGATCTTCGAAAGGATAATTTATTTAGCATGATTTATTGTTGTACACCCCTAGGTGGCCATTATAAATTATGGATAAAATAGTTGAAACAAAGATTATATACTCAAGATTAATTTTATTATTAACCTTCCCTAGGAGCTCTATTAATGAAATTAATGGCAAAGAAAATGATTATTAATATATGCTAGATTAGACGAGTCTTAGATGGCATATATTAATTAGAGAGAATCCATGTTCCTAATTAAATTTGGCAAGTTTCCCTAAGGTGGCTTGTTAGATTCTGAATTGGAAAATTATCGTTGTAAGGTTATGATATTTTAAAGTTTTGACCATAAACACAATTGTATGTTTACTTGTTTATGTTATCTTACTAAACTATTGTAGAATGTTTGCTTATATTTGGTATATGAATTTTTATTGTAGATTAAAATGTCTAAAAACACTTTATCATTGATACTCAATAAAAACATGTTAATTGGCGAGAATTATAATGATTGGAATAGGAACCTAAATATCGTCCGTTCCTTTGAGAAACTAAAATTTGTGTTGACAATGCCATGTCTTCCCAAGCCCACAAGGGATTCTACTAATAAGCAAATCCAAGCATATGATCCTTGGAAAGATGCTAATGATCAAGCCACTAGTTATGTTATTGCTAGCATGAATAACTTGCTGTAGACTCAACATGAAGATTATGAGACTACAAAGCAGATCTTGGATAATCTTGAAGACATGTTTGGATGCCAAGCCTTAACAAAATGGCAAAAGGCACTTCGAAAACTCTTAACCTGCAAGCAAGGACCAGGGACTCCTGTGAAGAAGCATATGATGTTGGTCATTGGTTACCTTGCTAAGGCTCAAATCCATAGAGTTGATATCGATGCTGAGTCACAATGACTATGGTTTTTGAAACTTTATCAAAAGAGTTCATCCTGTTTAGAGCTTCTTATAATTTAAGCAATAGACAAGATGTGACCTTGACTGAGTCGATAAAGTAGTTATAAGAGTTTGAAAATCTGATCAAGGAAACTCCTACTGGTGGTGAGGCTAACTTTGTAGCTGCGTCTAGTTCTAATCCTAACCCAAGGAATGGAAAGAAGCAGAGGGCTAAGAATGAAAAATCATCTATTCTAGTAAGCGGCAAAAATAAGAAGAAGAAAAAAAGGACCCAAAAAAGCTGAAGTGCTTTGTCTATCAAAAAGTTGGGCTCATCAAGAAGAATTGTAAGAACTTCTTTTCTCAAAGGGGTAAATGTGAACTTCTGGCTATTGAAACTTGCTTAGTTGAGGAATCAAGTGACACTTGGGTCATAGATTCTAGAGCAGCTTATCATGTTTGTGTTTCTTTATAAGAGTTCAAAAGAAATAAGATTTCTGCTACATGAGGACTTCATGTTACGGATAGGTGATTGATCCTTGGTGTCAGCTAAAGAAGTGGGAGATGTCCCTTTTTATTTTGATAATTATAGGATTTTAGTTTTGAAATATTGTTTTTATGTTCCTAGACTTAAAAGGAATTTAATATCTATAGCTTTTTTATTTAATGACTCTTATTTAGTATCTTTTAATAGTAAATTAGTGATTCATAAAAACAAATCTTTTGTTTGTGATGGATGGATGCAAAACAATCTCTATTTTATCAAACCTAAGATGGACATGCTGCTTAACACTAAGGTTAATGATAATTACTCTCAAAGACTTAAGACTTCTCACTCTAATAAGACGTATCTTTGGCATTTGCAATTAGGTCCTATTAGCTTGAATAGGATTTAAAAGTTGGTAAGAGATGGACCTTTAAGTCACTTAGAGATAGAATCTATACCACAATGTGAATCTTGTTTAGAGGTCAAAATGACCAAAAGACCATATGGGTCTAAGGGCAATAGGGTCGAAGGGGTTTTAGAACTTATGCATAGTGATGTTTGTGGTCCCATGAACATCAAGGCACGTGGAGGCTATAAGTAGTTTGTCACTTTTATTGATCATTACTCAAGATATAGGTAAGTCTACGTAATGCATCATAAAAGCAAAACTTTTGACAAGTTTATGAGTTTTGGGCTGAAGCAAAAAAGCAATTTGGTAAACCCATAAAGGCACTTCGGTTTGATCAAGGTGGAGAATACCTCTCTGATGAATTTTGGAACTCTTATTAGAGAATGGGATTGTGATGCCTAAAATTCTCACATACTCATTGACCAATGCATTGCATGATTTTCTGATGATATGCACATGATTTATATGTTTATTATTCATTTATAATGCATCATCATATTGATTAAACACATTAAATATTATATCATGTATAATGTTTTGTAATATGCAAGTTTCTCGAAGGCAGATTCGATTAGTGTTATGATGGAAAGGAAGTTGTAATAATGATGTTTAGGGATTACAATGGATTTAAATGGACAAAAGAGCTCAATTATACCTATAAGGTACTAAATTTGGGGAAAACGATTACTTTTGACCTAAACGGAGGGTTTAAGCATAAGTTTTGTTAACAAAAAGGATCCATTAATGACGTATGATTTCTTATGATGATGATGTATAGCCATGAAAATAACAATGAGTGGAAGATGTGAGTTTAACACAAGTTTCTTGGTTAGAATTCTCTAGAAACCCTAAATGACAAAATTTTTGGTGTTCAAATTTTGAGTCATGATTATTGGAGTATTTGTCAGGTTGTAAGTGGCTTGAGAATTTATTATTCCATGTTCGATAATTTATAAAAGAGTTCTAGAGGAAGAGATAAAGTTTTGATAACAAATGATTTAGAACTCAAAGATGAAGTTTGTAGTGTATTGAAATTTTGGTGTGAGTGTATGCATCAAATTTGGTAGGCAGAATGATTAGCCACAACCTAGTTAGTGTTTGTGCTTTTGTATAAATGTTTAACACCTTATTAAAGAGGTGAGTATGTTGAAATAAGGAGACTAAATTGGTCAAGTAAATTAAGGTGTGTTCTTGGTTCTTTAAAAAGCTTACAAGCAACTAGGTGCTGTTTTTAGACCTAAATACTCTTAAGTCCAACTCTCCAAGTGCTGCAACTTCATTTTTCCATATATTTTGATAGAAAAAGAAATTCCTTGGTGGTTTGTCAAGTTTTGGGTAGAAAAACCTAATCGGGTCAAGGCAAGGGGCATTTTAGTTTATAGGATGTTTGGTGTTAGTTTAGGGGGTTTTGCTTTGAGTTTTGATGATATATTTGAACCTAATGACCTCTAATATGTCAAGAACATCCCCACAAAAGGGTTGAAGTAAATTCAATTACGAAGTGATGGTTTCAAGTTCGCCTTTGATGGTTGTCCAAAATCAGGTAAACTTTTGGAGTGCTTTAGGTTTTACTATTGTTACCTAGGCTAGAAGGCTCCTTTGAAGCTAAAATTTTGAAGATATGTTCATTTAAATCCCCCTAAAACATTTTTAGTAAATTCAATTTGGTTTGGGAGTTATAGTCTTAAAACTGAACTTAGTTCCTCAGATGTTATGGTTTTTTATGGTTTTGATATTTTGGGAATTTAAAACTTATTCATAACTTTGAAATAGGTCTTCCAAGGTACAATTAAGCTTTGGGGAGTCTTAAAATATAGGGGAAACTATGGCAAAATTTTTAGGATAAAGTTGAAACACTTCGGACCAAAACAAGTCCAAGAGAAGGTTGAAATAGTCCCCTTAGACTGGCTGGCCACAGAGGGCCAGCAGCTTACACACAAAGCCTACACACAAGGCCTATGTGCAGCCAGTGTGGGCAACCCACATGAGTGGGCAAGGCTGCCTCAGCTAACCCTCGGCCAGTCCTCGGCCAGAGTAGGCCAAATAGCCTGATCAGTGGTTTTCGGGCCCCTGGAGTCCCTTTTTCATTATTTTTGAACCATGAGTTCAATTGAAGTTAAATTTTGATATATTTTGTAATTTAAGAGGTTAAAGTGAAGCTAATTATAAGGATTAGACTCAGAATAAATATTTAAAATTGGAAAATGAGCTCCTTAATGTTTGATTATTAGTTATTGTCGAATTGGTGCAATATAAGTAGAAATTTTCAATCTTTCAGAGGTGTGAAGTACTGGACCCTACAAGAGCTTTATTGGTAGTCTCATTGAGTAAAGTAAGTAGAATTTCACCCATATCACCATAATTGTTGTGCATTTAATGATGTGAATTAATATGTGAAAGTTATATGCAATGCATTACATCTTGTGACTTCAAATATTTGCTAGCATGTAAAAAATTATGAAAAATGTGGAATTGATTATACTAGTGTGCTATAACAGGACTCTAGGCATCAGGGACGCAATGATGTTTTAAGCATCAGGGATGCAATGATTAGGCATCTGGGATGCCATATGAAACTTTAAGCATCAGGGACACAATAATTAGGTATTTGGGATGCCATATGAGATGTTAAGCATCTGGGACACCAATGATTTAAGCATCTAAGATGTAATACTTCCCCTCCAGGAAATGCTAAATAGTGTGCACACTATGTTAAGAGTATGAAAGATACAGTGAAGTGTAAATGGAATGAAAGGATGATAAAGTGAAAAATTAAAGAGTAAACATATATTTATTGAGTTCATTCATTCAAATGCTACTCATGCTTGCATAATTCTACTTGCTAGGCAATAGCTTACCCATTTTTATGGTGATGCAAATGAGGACCCATCCCAGGACTAGCTAAGGACTAGATGGTTGGCTGGCTCACTCCCGATGCTTGAGGCCAACATATATGGACTCGCTGACTTGTTATTTTGTGGTCTTATTTTATATGCATTTTGGTGAGCCAGAGGGATTTTATATGGTATATGGGTAAGCCTATTTTGAGAGATGTATTATATTATATATATTTGGCCAGCTATTTGGGTGTATTACATATGTTTTGATATCCTCACTAGTTAAAAACTTTTTAAAAGTTCAAATTTGCCTGTATTTTATACTCCTATTGGATGACATATTAAGGTTAATATAAGTAAAAGGGTAAGATGTAACACTACTTAATATAACTAGATGGTTCTTTTAGGATTATGTTAGGTGGGTGTTACAGTGGTGGTATCAAAGCAAGGTCTATTTTATAGACTGTCCATATACAAAGGTCACGGGATGAGGGAATGCAGCAAACTAGTAAGTTTATGTTTATAATGCACATTAATATATTTTGTGTTTACATTAAATTCATGCATGTATTGGCCATTTATTGTGATTATATGTGAGAAAGGCCGTATCAAATTGCAAGGAAATATGGTTAGAAGTAGAATTCAGACCAAGCATGTTGAGATGAGTAGTACTTATGGAGATCAGGATAGCAAAGGTGCCCATCTCATAGGCTTGCTCATTTGATGGAGAGATTTTTGGAACAATAAGCCAAGATACAAGCTAATCAACCTACTCCACCACTACCACCACCTCCTCTTCCTCCTTCCCTACCTGTACCAGCAGCATACATTATAGGTAAGCATTTTCCAAAATATAAGCCACCAATGTTTGAGGGTACCAAAGATTCTAAAACTATAGAGAACTAGATATGCACCATGGAGAGATTGTTTGATTGTGCCAGGATACTAGATGCTGATAAGGTGTATTATGCTGTTATGATGTTGAGGGAGGATGCCAATTGTTGGTGGGATACTATGATAGTATGCATGACATCAACACCATGACTTGGGAAATTTTTAGAGATTTGCTAGAGGAGACGTTTGTGACATCTGTCACCAAAGATGAGAGGAGAAGAGAATTTGCCAATCTCAAATAAGGCACGATGATAGTAGCTAAGTATTTGAGAAAATTTGATGAGCTCTCACGTTATGCCACCTATCTAAATAATAATGAGCAATAGAAGATTGATCAGTTTCTTAATGGGCTGAATCCTATAATACATAAAGATATGGAAGTGGCTGACCTTGAGGGAGCAAAGTTTACAAAAGTGGCTAATAAAGCACTGAGGGTGCATAAAGCAAAAAAAAAAAAAAAAAAAGTGGCTGAGGCCCTTAGAAAAGCATGAGAGAAAAAAGACAGTTTCATGGGCAATCAGGATAAATGGTTCTAGTTTAGGAATCAGGAAACTAGGGGTAGAGGACAACAACAATAGCAGCAAGGTCCACCATGGGCTAGAAATGGCCAGAAAAGGCAAGGTAATTAGAACTAGAGGTCATCAAACCAAGGTAAGAGAAGTAAAAGTCTAGAACAATAGACTAACCACATCCACCGAAGTTAGGAGGACAAAGTGCCCCAAATGTGAGAACTTTTATCATGGAGAATATAGACAAGGGTTATGTTATACTTGTGGTAGGTCAGGACATTATGCCAGGGATTGTCCTTTAGCCTTTAGTGATCAATAAAAGAAAGTTCGTGCTAGGATTTTTTGCTTTTACGTGGACTGAAGTAGCTGCATGTCCATCAATTGTCACAAGTAAGATGCTTATGCATGGAATCATTGCACACGCATTAATGGATTCAGATGCCACTTATTCCTTTGCATCCAAAGAGTATGTGAGAAGACTGGGTAGACAAGTAGATAAGCTAGAGATGTAATATAGCATGACATTACCATCTAGGGAGATTATGCAGTTAAGTCAAATACTACGAGCCTGTCTAGTGGTAATTGATGGAAGAGAATTATTTGTAGATTTAGTGGTACTAAATATGACAGATTACAAGGTAATCTTGGAAATGGATTGGTTGACAAAGTATAATGCATGCATTGATTGTAAAAAGAAAATTGTAATATTTAGACATTTGGAAGAGGAAGAGTTTTCATTTATTGGTATGGTGGGTGGATTGAGAACTCCAATGACATCAGCTTTAAGAGCCAGAAAACTGCTGGATAGTGGATGTTTGGGGTCTCTGGCTAGTGTTGTGGACATGCAAGCAAAGCAAGGGGCAAGAGTAAAAGATATCCCAATTGTGAATGAGTTTCCAGAGGTATTCCCAAAAGATCTACTATGGTTGTCACTGAGGAGAGAGCTTGAATTCGAGATTAAGTTAATATTTGGTACAGCTCCTATATCCAAGACACCCTACAGGATGGCACCAGTTAAGTTAAAAGAACTGAAGCTTTAGCTATAGGAGTTGTTGGATAAAGGATTTATTTGATCAAGTTTCTCTCATAGTGAAGAATAAGTGTCCTTTGCCTCAGATTGATGATTTGTTTGAACAATTATAAGGAGCCATTATGTTTTTTTAAGATTGATCTACGGTCAAGGTACTACCAGTTAAGGATTAAGGAGGACAACATTCTAAAGACTGCCTTTTGGACAAGGTATGAACATTATGAGTTCTTAGTTATGCCATTTAGCCTGACCAATGCTCTAGTAGTATTTATGGATTTGATGAATAGGGTATTTAAGGATTTCTTGGACAATTTTGGTAATAGTCTTCATTGATGATATCCTTATCTACTTTCGCTCAAGAGAGGAGCATAGGGCGCATCTAAGGATTATTCTAAGAACTCTTAAGGAACAAAAGTTATATCCCAAATTTAAGAAATGTGAGTTTTGGTTAGATAGTGGCATTTCTTGGACATATGGTATCAAAAGATGGGATTTTAGTGGATCTTAGTAAGATTGAGATGGGACTAATTGGCCCGACTGAGTAATCTTTCAAAGATTTACAGTTTTCTAGGCTTGATAGGGTACTAGAGGAGATTTGTTGTGGGATTTTCAAAGATTACCACTCCTCTTACTCAGTTGACAAGGAAAAATGTGCAGTTTAAGTGGTCTGATGCATATGAACATAGCTTTCAGGAGTTAAAGGATAGGTTGGCTATGGCTCCAATTCATATTATTCTTGTGAATAATAAGGGATTTGTGGTATATAGTGATGCCTCTAGGAAGGGGTTGGGATGTGTATTGATGCAATATGGGAAAGTTGTAGCTTATGCTTCTCACTAATTGAAAGATTATGAAAAGAATTACCCAACTCATGATTTGGAGTTGGCAGTCGTAGTTTTTTTCTTAAAGATATGGAGACATTCCTTATATGGGGAAAGGTGTGAGATTTATACAAACCATAAGAGTTTAAAATATCTCTTCACTTAGAAGGAATTGAATATGAGGTAGAGATGATGGTTAGAGTTGATGAAGGAATACGATTGCATTATCGACTATCATCCTAGTAAAGCTAATTTAATGGCAGATGCTTTAAGTCACAAGTCCTCAGAGTATGTGTCAATTGTATCATTGATTCAAATGCATGCTAGAGATTTGCAGAGATTGGAATTAGAAATAATACAGTATGGGTTAATTAAGAGGTTATATGTAATAATACTGCAATCCACACTATTTGAAAGGATTAAGCAGAGATAGAGTTGAGATCATTTCCTTTGTTGTATAAGGAAAAAGATTGAAGCTGGGAAAAGTAAGAGTTATCAGATTTCTAGTGATGGAGTGATTAGACTTAGAAATAAGCTTTGTGTTCTGAATGATGGAGATCTTGAAAAAGAGATTATGGAGGATGCCCATAGCACTCCTTATTCGATACATTGCGGTATAAGTAAGATGTATAAGGATTTGAAAGCTTTTCATTGGTGGTAAGAAAGATGTGGTAAAGTTTGTGGGAAAATGTCTTACATGCCAACAAGTCAAAAGAGAACATAAGAGACCAATAGATGAATTGCAACCTTAAGAGATTCTATAGTGGAAATGGGAGGATATTACCATGGATTTTAGGACTGGGTTACCTAGAACAAGGAGTGGAAATGATTCAATTTGGGTGATCATTGATAGATTAACAAAGTCAGCCCATTTCCTTTTAGTTCGTACTAATTAGTCTATGGATTAGTATGCTCAATTTTATGTGAAGTAGATTGTAAGATTGCATGGAGTACAAGTGACCATTGTTTCAGATATGGGTTCTCAGTTTACTTCCAATTTTTGGAAGAGTTTGCATAGAGCTATAGGGACTAAGTTAACATTCAGTATAGCATTCCACCCCTAGACTGATAGTCAATCAAAAAGACTATTCAGATTTTGATGGATATGTGAGGGCCTATGTTCTTGATTTTTAAATGTCTTGGGATGAGTATCTTCCTTTAGCTGAGTTTGCATATAATAATAGCTATCAAGCAACTATTGGTATAGCACCTTATGAGGCTTTATATGGTAGAAAATGTAGGTCTCTAGTTCTTTGGAACGATATGGGTGTGAAGAAGTATCTTGGTCCAGATTAGGTGTAGGAAACTGAGGAGACAATTCAAAAGATTTGCAAAAGAATATTAGTTGCTCCAAGCAGACAAAAGAGTTATACAGATGCCAAGAGAAGAGGCATGAATTTTGCTGTAAGAGACAAGGTCTTCTTAAAGGTTGCACCAATGAAAGGAGTAAAAAGATTTGAGAAAAAAGGAAAATTGAGTCCTAGGTACATTGGTCCCTATGATATTGTGGAAAGAGTTGGAAAGGTAGCATATAGATTGGCCTTACCATGATCACTTGGTGGTGTACTTGATGTCTTCCATGTGCCAGTGTTGAGAAAGTAAGTGCTAAGTCCTTCACATGTCCTAAAACGGAAAGATGTAGAGCTTAAAAAGGACTTGACTTATGAAGAGAAACCTGTTTAGATTCTAGATAGAAAGGAAAAATAGAAGAGAAACAAAAAGATATACTTAGTCAAGGTCCTATGGAAGAGTCATGTAGTAGAAGAAGCAATATAGGAATTGGAGGATGAGATGAAAACAAAGTATCTAAACCTATTTGGTAAGTGAAATTTCAAAGACAAAATTTTTATAAGGATAGGAGAGTTGTGATGCCTAGAATTCTCACATACTCATTGACCAATGCATTGCATGATTTTATAATGATATGCATATTATTTATGTATTGATTATTCATTTATAATGCATCATCATATTGATAATGTGCATTAAATATTATATCATGTAAATGTATTAAAATATGACAAGTTTCTTGAAGGTAGATCTGGTTAAATGTTATGATGGAAAGGAAGTTGTAATAATGATGTTTAAGGATTCCAATGGATTTAAATGGATAAAGGAGCTCAATTATGCCTATAAGGTACTAAATTGGGGAAAACAGTCACTTTTGGCCTAAACGGAGAGTTTTAGTATAAGTTTTGTTAGCAACAAAGATCCATTAATGATGTAAGATTTCTTATGATGATGATGCATAGCCATGAAAACAATAATGAGTGGAAGACGTGAGTTTCACACAAGTTTCTTGGCTAAAAATCTCTAGAAACCCTAAATGACAAAATTTTCGATGCTTAAATTTTAAGTGATGATTAGAGTATTTGTTAGGTTGTAAGTGGCTTAAGAATTCATTATTTCATGTTTGATAATTTATAAAAGAGTTCTAGAGGAAGAGATAATGTTTTGATAATAAATAGTTAATAACTCAAAGATGAAGTTTGTAGTGTACCGAAATTTCGATGCAAGTGTATGCACCAAATTTGGTAGGCAGAATGATTAGCCATTACCTTATTAGTACTTGTGCTTTTGTATGAATGTATAACACCTTATTAAAGAAGTAAGTATATTGAAATAAGGACACTAAACTAGCCAAGGTGAATCCATTTCATGGTCAAGTAAATTAAGTTGTGTTCTTGGTTATTTAAAAGGCTTAGAAGCAACTAGGTGCCATTTTAAGACCTAAAAACTCTAAGTCCGACTATCTAAGCTTTGAAACTTCATTTTTCCATCTATTTTGAGAGAAAAAGAAATTCCTTGGTGGTTTGTCAAGTTTTGGGTGCCAAATTGCAAGAAAAACCTAACCAGGTCAAGTAAAGGGGGTTATTTCGATTTATAGGATATTTGGTGTTAATTTAGGGGGTTTTCCTTTGAGTTTTGATGATATATTTGAATCTAATGGCCTCTAATATGTCAGGAACATCCCTACAAAAGGGTTTAAGTAAATTCAATTGAGAAGTGGTGGTTTCAAGTTTTTTTTATGGCTGTCCAAAATTAGGTAAATTTGTAGAGTGCTTAAGCTTTTGCCTTTGTTTCCTAGGTTAGAAGGCTCTTTTGAAGCTAAAATTTTAAGGATATGTTCCTTCATATGTTATTTAAATCCCTATAAAATAGTTTTAGCAAATTCAATTTGGTTTGGGAGTTATAGTCTTAAAACTAAACCTGGTACCTAAGATGTTGTGGTTTGTGATGGTTCTGATATTTTGGGAATTTAAAACTCATTCACAACTTGGAAATAGGTCTTTCAAGGTATAATTAAGCTTTGAAAGGGCTCTTAAAATATAGGGGAAACTACGGCAAAATTTTTAGGATAAAGTTGGATCATTTTGGACCAAAACAAGCCCAAAAGGAGGTTGAAATGGTCCCCTCGGTCTGGCTGGTCGCGTCGGGCCAGTAGCCTGCCTATAAGGCTATACACAGGGCCTATGTGCAGCCTGTGTGGGCAGCCCACGTGAGTGGGTAGGGCTGCCTCGGCTAGCCCTTGGCTAGGCTAGGCCAAATGGCCTAGTCAAGGGTTTTGGGGCCACCAGAGTTCCTTTTTCATTATTTCAAACCATGAGTTCAATTGAAGTTAAATTTTGATATATTTTGTAATTTAAGAGGTTAAACTAAAGCTAATTATGTGGACTAGCCTTAGAATAAATATTTAAAATAGGAAAATGAGCTCTTTAATGTTTGATTATTAGTTATTGTCAGATTGGTGGTAATTTAAGTAGAAATTTTCAATCTTTCAAAGGTGTTAAGTACCGGACCCCACAAGATCTTTATTGACAATGTCATCAAGTAAAGTAAGTAGAATTTCACCTGTATCACCATAATTGTTATGCATTTAATGTCGTGAATTAATATGTGAAAGTTATATGTACTGCACTGCATCTTGTGATTTCAAATATTTGCTAGCATGTAAAGAATTATGAAAATGTGAAATTGATAATACTGGTGAGCTGTGACAAGACTCTAAGCTTTTAGGAGGCAATGATTAGGCATCTGGGATGCCATGTAAAACTTTTAAGTGTCAAGGACACAATGATTAGGCATCTAAGATGCCATGTGAGATGTTAAGCATCTGGGACGCTAATGATTCAAGCATCTAGGATGTAACACTTTTCCTTTAGGAAATCCTAAATAGTGTGTACACTATGTTAAGTGTATGAAAGATACAGCGAGGTGTAAATGGAATGAAAGGATGATAAAGTGAAAAATTAAAGATTAAACATATATTTATTGAGTTCATTTATTCCAATGCTACTCATGCTTGCATAATTCTACTTACTGGGTATATGTTTATCGAGCGTCAACCCGAGAGGTATATGTTCAATGGTGAAGCCTACTTGGCTGAACCGATTGAATATAACAGGGATCCTTACACTTATGTAGAGGCTATAGAGGATGTTGGTTTAAAGCTCTTGACAGAAGCTATAAACGCTAAGATGAAGCCTATGGAGACTAATTGAGTCTTAGAACTTGTGGATCTTTCCAAAGGGGTAAAACCCATAGGGTGTAAGTCAATCTATAAGAGAAAAAGAGAAGCAGATGGGAAAGTCGAAACCTATAAGGCTAGCGTAGTAGCTAAAGGATACATTCAAAAAGAAGGAATTGAGTACGAGGAAACCTTTTCACTTGTAGTCATGTTTAAGTCCATCCGCATTCTCTTATCTATAGCTGCCACTCTCTACTACGAGATTTGACAAATGGATGTCAAGATGCCCTTTCTGAATGGCTATTTTGATGAGTCCATATATATGGTACAGTTAGACAGGTTCAAGGCTAGAGGTCAAGAAGGTAAGGTCTATAAGCTGTTAAAGTCAATTTATGGACTTAAGCAAACTTCCCATTCTTGAAACATAAGATTTGATCAGGTGATCAATAGTTTGTTAATGCTAAGGAACTAAGGTTTCACAAGAAGAGTAAACATCTTTCTCGGAAGTATCATGTGATAAAAGACTTCATTGAGGCCAAGTATGTTGTAGAATGCAAAATCACATCTGAGGATAATTTAGCTGATCTTTTCACGAAGACACTAACTACCAGAGTTTTTCTAGAAGCATGTGGAGGCTATAAGGATGCAAGATATGTCATATTTACTCACTTAATGCAAGTGAGAGATTGTTAGACATAGTGCCCTAATGAGTAAAATATTATAATATGTTTTTGAAGACATTTTATCAATAAAGAGTTTAATTCTTATTCATATACTAAATGTTGTCCTCTTTATGTTCATTTCTGTTGAATGTATGAGAAGCAAACAAAAGTCTGAGACTATTGGTCTAAACCTTTAAGGATCATGCATATAATAGACAGATTATACAGAAGACATAAATCTTAAAAATAATAGTCTAAATCATAAGATCTGCAATCAAGGGAATAAAGTTAGGCGCTTTAATCATGCTAAGATTGTTATGTTGTCTACATCCCTAACAAGAAATGGCTTATCTTAGTAATAGGAGTGGGACTATAATGCCCTTGAATTTTAAAGTAAGATTAGTTATGTTAGGTTTAATTATTAAGTGTGCAAGTGAAATTTTTGTTGTTAATTTTAGTTATTTGAAGATTTTATTGTAGTGGTTAAATTTGAAAATTTGAATTTTAGTTTTCAAAATACTAAATGACATTTTAGTCATGCTAAGATTGTTATGTTGTCTACATCCCTAACAAGAAATGGCTTATCTTAGTAATAGGAGTGGGACTGTAACGCCTTTGAATTTTAAAGTAAGATTAGTTATGTTAGGTTTTGATTATTAAGTGTGCAAGTGAAATTTTTGTTGTTAATTTTAGTTATTTGAAGATTTTATTGTAGTGGTTAAATTTGAAAATTTGAATTTTAGTTTTCAAAATACTAAATGACATTTTTATCCCACATTTTTCCCATATTTACGAAAATGCCCTTGGGGCTTTCCTTTTTCTTTTTCCTTTCTTTTTTCTTTTCATTTTTCACGCTCTCTCTCTCTCTCTTTCTTCCTCTCGCACTTAGCCCTCTTTCTCTCTTTCTTTCTCTTAAAAATTTTGATTTCAAGCTTCATTCTTATGGATTTGAGCAAGGATTGAAGTTCAAATTATCAAGTTTTTCATCTAAAAACGCCATTAAAGGTTAGTTTTTTCTTATTCTTAAAATTTCAAAGTGTTATTTTCAATTTTTCAAATTTTCTTTGATTGTTGAATCCAAACTTCATGAGCTTAGATAATGTTTAATTTAAGCTTATAGGACTTGTTTTACTATGAATTTAAGCTTTATTTGAACAAAAATTAGAGTAATCAAGTTTTGACTTTTTTTTAGATTTTCAAATCTATTGTGAAATTGAGTTTAAATTTGGAAAAAATTGTTTAAATATGTTCTATTATGTTTTTCTAAGCTTTCTATATGATTTTCATGCTCTAAGATTGAGAAAAATAGGTTTTAATTTGGATTTTTTAGATTGGGGAGATTGAGACTCGAAGTCTTAGGACCCTAAATTTTGCTAGTTCGGTAGGCCAAACTTGATCTTCGGCATGTCAGATTCAAATAATTCGACAGGTCGGATTCATATCTTCAACAGGCCAAACTGTAACAGTTCGACAGGTCAGTTTGGATGTTTGGAAGGCCAAACTGTATAGATTCGGTAGGCCAGTTCAGGGTGTTCAGTAGACTGACTTGACAATATAAAATTGTATTTTAGCCCTAGTTTTCAAAGTTTAATGATTCTGAAATGTTTCAAAAGGGATTATGATTTTGGGTTATGATTATTTTGAATCAAAAGGTACACTGATAATTAAACTGACATAATGATATTTGTTAAAAGTAATTTTAAATTTTAAATGTAGTTTTCAAGGTTTTGAACATATATGGAGCATACATTGGATTTAATTTGGAGCTTACGTTATTAGAATTTCAAATTAAGGTAGGATATTTCTATCCCTTTCTTTGGTAGCCCTTTTTAAACTATTTTGGCCAAATGTTTGACCTTTTGAATGATTGATGAAAATAATTTTTGTCTTTGATTTTGAAGAATTATATTTTGATATTATTTCCAATTTCCAAAACCCGTACGGTGGTATTTTATCAAGTTTCATTCAAGTAAGTATTTATTGATTTTTGTTAAGATCTTGAGATTAGTTTATGAATGATTTTTTATCTATAACAGTTATTTTTAAAATAACTTTTTTTAAATAACTATCCTACTAAGCCTTCCGTTCACGTTTTTCTTTTTTTTTTAAAAAAAATCCCCCTGCTAGGTTTAAAGACTAAGGATGGTCCTAGGATCGAAACCTGGCTCTTGGGATCGAAATGGTATTTTCTCGAAACTATGGTATGACACGTGCACTGTACGACTTGTCCCGAGATGTCATTTTCGTGTTTGTAAGTCCCACCATGTCATTTATTTCAAAGACGATGATTTTCTGTATTTTTGTATTATTATTATTATTGATGTTATTATTTTTAGTATTCTTTTATTATTATTATTGATGATTTTTAGTATTCTTGTTTTATTATTATTATTATTATTATTATTATTATTATTGTTATTGATGTTATTTGTATTTTATTTACTTTTCTATCTTCGTGGTAAACATCCATGTGATAGTGAATGAAAGTAAGGCCTCGGCCCCACCTTCGTGGTATTCAAGTGATGGTGACCGTCGAAGATATTATTTATTTTCGATGATATTTATTTACCTTCTACTTTATTTATTTACTTTTCTCTTTATTTCCTTTGCTTAATTCATCTTATTTACTCAATTTTTATCCTCTTTACCTAAAACTATTGACCCCTCCCTAGGGCGTCACAGAATAGTATCAAAGCCAAGATTCAGATCTTTCGGGAACTGAACTTGTGAGATTTTCACTGTTTTGTTTTGATTTTTCAAGTTTTTTATCAAGACAATTGTCGTTACAGTTACGTTTTAGTACACATTGTTGTTTTTTATTTTAAACTTCATGTATTTAAAAATTTCGAGTACGAAATTTATTTTAAGGAGAGTGGATTGTAACGCCCCTGAATTTTAAAGTAAGGTTAGTAATGTTAGGTTTAATTATTAAGTGTGCTAGTATAATTTTTGTCGTTAATTTTAGTCATTTGAAGATTTTATTGCAGATGTTAAATTTGAAAATTTGATTTTTAGTTTTAAAAATACTAAATGACATTTTTATCCCATATTTTTCTCATATTTACAAAAACGCCCTTAGGGCTTTTCTTTTTCTTTTTCTTTTTCCTTTCCTTTTTCTTTTCATTTTTTATGCCCTCTCTCTCTCTTTCTTCCTCTCGCACTTAGCCCTCTCTCTCTCTTTCTTCCTCTCAAAAATTTTGATTTCAAGCTTCATTCTCATGGATTTGAGCAAGGATTAAAGTTCAAAGTATCAAATTTTTCATCAAAAAACACCATTAAAGGTTAGTTTTCCTTTATTCTTAAAATTTCAAAGTGTTATTTTTAATTTTTTAAATTTTCTTTCATTGCTGAATCCGAACTTCATTGAGCTTAGATAATGTGTAATCTAAGCTAATAGACTTGTTTTTACTATGCATCTAAGCTTTATTTGAACAAAACTTAGTTTAATCAAGTTTTGAATTTTTTTTAGATTTTCAAATTTATTGTGAAATTGAGTTCAAATTTAGGAAAAATTGTTTAAATCTGTTCTATTATGTTTTTCTAAGCTTTCTATATAATTTTCATGCTCTAGGATTGAGAAAAACAGGTTTTAATTTGGATTTTGAGCTTGGGGAGGTCGAGACTTGAAGTCTCGGGTCCCTAGATTTTGCCAATTCAGTAGGCCAAACTTGATCTTCGACATGCTAGATTCAAGAAATTCGACAGGCCGGATTTATATTTTCAACAGGCCAAACTGTAGTAGTTCGACAGGTCAGTTTGGATGTTTAGAAGGCCAAACTATGTAAATTCGGTAGGCTAGTTCAGGGTGTTTAGTAGACTGACTAGACAATGTAAAATTGTATTTTAGCCCTAGTTTTCAATGTTTCATGATTCCAAAATGTTTCAAAAAGGATTATGATTTTAGGTTATAATTATTTTGAATCAAAAGGTACACTAATAATTAAACTGACATAATGATAGTTGTTGAAAGTAATTTTTGATTTTAAATGCAGTTTTCAAGGTTTTGAACATATATGGAGCATACGTTGGATTTAATTTGGAGCTTACATTATTGGAATTTCAAATTAAGATAGGATATTTCTATCCCTTTCTTTGGTAGCCCTTTTTAAACTGTTTTGGCCAAATGTTTGACCTTTTGAATGATTGATGAAAATAATTTCTGTCTTTGATTTTGAAGAATTGTATATTGATATTATTTCCAATTTTCAAAACCCGTACGGTGGTATTTTATCAAATTTCATTCAAGTAAGTATTTATTGATTTTTGTTAAGATCTTGAGATTAGTTTATGAATGATATTTTTATCTATAACAGTTATTTTTAAAATAACTTTTTTTAACTAACTATCACACTGAGCCTTCCGCTTACGTTTTTCTTTTTTTTTAAAAAAAAAAAATCCCCCTTCTAAGTTTAAAAACTAAGGATGGTCCTAGGATCGAAACCTGGCTCTTGGGATTGAAATGGTATTTTCTTGAAACTGTAGTATGACATGTGCACTGTACGACTTGTCCCGAGATGTCATTTTCGTGTTTGTAACTCCCACTATGTCATTTATTTCAAAGACGATGATTTTCAGTATTCTTGTATTATTATTATTATTGATGTTATTATTTTCAGTATTCTTTTATTATTATTATTGATGATTTTTAATATTCTTGTATTATTATTATTATTATTGTTGTTATTATTGTTATTGATGTTATTTGTATTTTATTTACTTATCCATCTTTGTGGTAAACATCCACGTGATGGTGAATGAAAGTAAGGCCTCGGCCCCACCTTTGCGATATTCAAGTGATGGTGACCGTTGAAGATATTATTTATTTTCGATGATATTTATTTACCTTCTACTTTATTTATTTACTTTTCTCTTTATTTCCTTTGCTTAATTCATCTTATTTACTCAATTTTTATTATCTTTACCTAAAACTACTGACCCCCTCCCTAGGGCGTCACAAGGACTCCACGAGTAGCAACATTGATGCATTGTCACATGTGACATTGTATTAGATCAAGACATAAAAGCTGAATTGATTTGGTTAATAATTCCGTTTATGCAAATAAATTCACTTTAAAAAATCATATGTGTTGTGTTTTAATCTTGAAATGACTAGTAGGCTTATTTTCTTGACTTATGTTTTTTTATGTACCAGAGGGTGACATCTTGATTTAATAATAGAATGCATACCAATATGTTAGAGATATTGGAAAATTAAAGCATGCAACTATTTGGATACATAGGTGTAACCGAATGGTATACTATCTATGGATAGCAAGTATTTAGATGGTAAGATAATGGAACGTAAGATAAAAATAATAAGGTAAAACAGAATTTATCCTCAAGCCAATTATAAATATGCTAGGGGATGTAACACATTATGATATGTCATGGATGGTTAGCTTATTGAAGCTTCGTAATTTTATAAAGTTCGAGAGTGTAGCTCTAAGTTTTTAGTATAGTAGCGTTAAAATTGATAATTATAAAATATGTATATGGGATATTATATTTTATAATTATAGGAGCTTGAACTATACATGTCATCAGGTTCCCTTTGCTAGCTTATTATAAATCCTGTAATGATAAGGCATGTTTTTCTTACATATTGGTGACTTATGTTAAATTATTAGATTGACTGAAATTCAATAAGATTGGATTTAATAGTTTATGTTGGTTTATCGATTGAATTAATTTTGTAAATTGATTGTAGATAAACATGTTGAATTATTTGGAGCATATTTTATTTCTATTGGATTATCTAGATATGACTGTTTTAATTAGATAACTTCTCTATTGGGTTATTGGAATTAATATTGAGGCTCTGTTTAAGAATTTTGGGTCGAAAATAAGATATTCTCGCAGATCAAGATTATTGTAAGTTCGAGAGGCTGATAGGAAACTTTGGCCTGTTGATGGAGTAAGTTCGATAGGCCGATCTCTTAGATTGGCCTGCTGACCTTGTGACAATCTGTATACTGTTTTAGACGAGTTTTTCATCAGAAGTTAATCTAGACTTGAATTTTGAGGCCTAATCTAATAAGATTTCACCTCAACTTCGATCACTATAAATAAGGGGTGAGTTTTTTTAGTTATTTAGATCATTTTGAGAAGCATAGAGTGAGTACTTTAGTTTAAAAAACTCTAAAACTCCCTAAGAGCTATTGTTTAACATCAAAAACTTTAGCTCTAGGTTTTCTCAAATGGTTGAAAGGAGAGTCACTAGAGGAAAAGCTCTATGACGTATGTACTTGTTTTTTTAACAGTTTTATCTTAATTAATGTAATATAATGTAATATAATTATAATACATAATTATCTATATATAACATTAATATTTGCACCTATGACCTCAAAAAAAAAAAATTAATTTACACATTATTCTTTTGGACACTTTATATTATTGAGTTTCTTAACACCATAATAAAAGTGTTGTACATGTAATTATCATCACATCGTAAATGTTTAAGAATAATAAAATATGTAATAAAATTTATGTCATTGTTAAGAATATAACTCTAGGGATATAACTCTAGAGTATTATAGAGATTATAAATGTAGGGCAAGTTGAAATGCTTAAAAGAACAATAAATATTTTATGCTTATTATTATTTTTGATATGAACAACCCAAGCATTTGATACCTCATGGCCGCCACCTATAATATCACTAAACAAAAAGTTAGTTTACTTAACATAAACAATAATAACACTTATAATATCACATTCTAATGTTAAAGTAACGTAAGTGCCTATAAAAGAAAATGAGGGGGCATTACATTCCATGATCCTAAAAATATTAATTTACATATTATTCTTTTGGACACGTTACGTTAATAAGTTTCTTAATGCCATAATAAAAATGTTATACATGTAATTATCATGGTATTATAAATGTTATAAAAATAGAAAATTATGCAATAAAATTTATGTCATTGTCAAGAATATAACTTTAGAGTGTATATAACTCTAGAGTATTATAAAGCTTATAAATTTAAAACAAGTTGAAATTCTTAAAAGAACAATAAATACTTTATGCCTATTATCATTTTTTTGACATGAACAACCCGAACACATCGATCTCTCATGGCCGTCACATGTGATATAACTAAATAAAAAATTAATTTACTTAACATAAATAATAATAGCACTTAAAAATCACATTCTAACGTTATATTAACATAAGTGTCTATACAAGAAAACGACGGGCGTTACATTCTTCTTGTCCCACCATTTGTGAAGTTGATACAAAATAAATAAATAAAAGGAATCAATTCTAAAGGAAAAGTCCGTGGCATACCTAGCAGACTAAAAAGAGCTCTCAAGAGGTCTGGAAAAAAGAAAACAATTGTTCGTAAAAAGGCCATAAACAACATTTATTATTTTTACTAATTTGTCATTTTTACATCTCTTTTTCTTTTTTTTTTTTGTCTTCTTCTTATACATTGTGTTTTTTTTTTCTCTCTCTTCAGGTTTCTTCTAATCTTGATACAAATAATCAATTGAATTTCCGATCCTCAATTTCAACTACTAATATGGTTCCACAAAATATGCCATCTTCATTATTCCTTCATAGTCATATTTCTTCTACAAATTCAAATATGAAAACAAGCATGGTTTAATTATTGCAATAGGTAATAAATGTAATTTATAACCAACTACGTGTCTTCTTAATTATCATCATAACTTATGATCTAATCTATTTTTTTTTTTACACATGTTGGGTCCACATACCAGTATTACAGATCCTTAAATTCGCTTACTGTCTCTTTCACTAGAAGAATTCTTATAGTTTCTTGCAATTTGGTATTTATTAGTTTGTTAAGACTAGGTTTAAATTTTGAGCTGTAATTGTGTTCATGATAAAATCATGACTTGATTAAAGGAAAAATGCATGCTTGAGTTGTTATTCTTTTAATTTGCGCATGTCTTTTCTCACAAGGACCATATTGCTTTTGTCTACTATTACGCATCGTTCTATGCCATGTTTTTTCTATACACTGAACGGTAGACACAATGAAGAAACAAGTAAACGTACTATTAAAAAAAAAAGTAAAAGGACTTTTGTTTTATTAACAGCGAAGTTGATAGACACAATGAAGTAACAAGGGACAGTACCATAAAAAAAGTGAAAGTAATTTTATTTTATTAACACCAAAGCAAGTAAGGATCAAAATAGTAAAGTAACAAGTAAACCAATGTTTTACCAAAAAAGAAGTGTTAAAGGCTTGTGAGGTACTGGTAAAATAGAGGGATTTATTAACACCAAAATACAAGCGTCGGCAAAAAGCTTGAGAAGTAATTGTTAAATTCTCCACTTTTTCGTTCAAGACTTTCATTGAAGATCTTATGAGCACTTTTTCCACAACAAAACATCAAAAGAAATGAACGAAATCCAAATATTTAAATACTATAAAATTGAGATCCTTCTCAACAATCGCTTGAAACCTTGATTAATAATTAAACAAATTAAAGGTAATTTACTAGCACATTTCAAGTAAAGGAAACCCATAAAACTCAGCTAAGCAACCCCTCTCTTCATCATGATCAGTCTGTGAATGGCGGCATGGCTCCCGGCCGCCTTGGCAGCTTGGGATGCCTCGACACTTGATGATGGCACCACATGCTTCCCGAGAAGCTCCTTAGGTAAATCATGAATACCTTTTGGATAAAACATGGACCTGTTTGGTAAATAAGTTCGAATTAGTGATTTGATTTGAGTTGTGTGATTTGAATTAATGATTTGAATTGTTATCTAAATTGACATTTGAATATTTATTTAAGTTTTAATCTGAAGATATAATAAAATAGGAGTTTGTGGTTGGAGAGGTTATGAAAATAGTTTTAGATTTATTAACAAATCTAATAAATTTTTAGTGTTAATAATCTTAAAATATATACAATATGGATCTTAATTTATTCATCTCTTCATTAGAAACACAATGAAAAAAAGAATCATTTCAATTGGATGTCAAATGAAGAAGTTATGATTTTTTTTCAAATATAGGAGAAAGAATTTCAGCTTTTACTGTAGTAAAAATATTTGAGCATCAAGAGTTTAAACACAAACAAAAACATTTCAAAAATCCCCAAAAAGCCCCAAAAATGGAAAAAAAAAGTTGTTTTCTCTTTTTTTCCCTGTCACTCTCTCTCACCTTATAATCCATGACAACATGAAAAATTATATAGAAACCTAGAGTGTCAACTCTTTATAAAATTAATTTCAAACATATGAGAGATTAAGATCACATAATTTATACATACAACATGATTACAAACTCGTAAATTTACGTAAAAACCATGGCTAATACCAATTATTGAAGAAATACTATGCAGCAAAATTTTAAGGGATTAGAACTTTAAAAACTTAAATTCAGAGGACTCATTTAACTCAGATTTTGAGGGAATAAATAAGTATAAAAAAAATTTTCGATACTTGAATCTAAATTTAAGTCTAAAGAGTTCTAAAAGTTATTCAAACAAACGGGATCGTAGAAGATCTTGCAGGGGAAGATGAGTTGGAAAGCATCATCGAAAGTCCTCCTCAATCTTCTCGAACGAAAGTATCCTTATGATCTTGAAGAGAAAGATGAGCACCGTAGGCAGTGGTTAAAGTTAAAAGGCGAGGGAAAAAAAGGTAAGAGTTAGATGATGTTAACCTGAATATTTATGAGTGAATCAATTTTTAATTGTCATAACATTGTTAAGACACAGTAAAATAGCAAACATATAAGGGGACATAGAAAGCAAGTTCCTTGGAAATTAACCTCAAGCTTCGTTGAATATGGCGCGGTGGCAATAGCGTAAGACACCTGATTATCACCGAAAGTGCGCCATGCGTTACCCATGCCAGTGAATTCCACGCCAACCATCTCCTCCCACTTTGTACTTTTCTCCTCTCCACGTGTTGCCAAACCGCGTGCGTCTCAGCTAAGACGCTGAATGCTGTAGAGGTGATCCCCTGCATCGCTAAAATCACATGACAAATTAATCACCAATACAGCATAACCACCTCAAACACATGTCTCCTTTCAATTACCATAAAGCCTTCAAGAATCTCCGGAATATTCCAAATATCCACGTGGAGGATTCTATAAGTTGTTAACATAGTCTTGTTTACACTGGATTCGGATTTGAGAAACACGCTCGACATTTAACGGTCTGAGAAGTCGCTTTCTGTAAACAGCAGCGAGCAGAGAGAGGAGAGGAGAGAGACAGACAGAGGGAAGAGAAAGAAGGAGAAGACAAGCTGACGTAAAAGACGGAATTCTGAAAATCGGAGGAAGAAGAGAGAGAAACAGAGGAGAGCGAATTTCCTCGAGCGACAAACACTTTTCTTGCTTTTTCTGATTTCTTCTCTTTTCCCCCTTTCTTCAAATTCATTGTTCCCTTCGATGTTCTTTCCGGTATTTTTCCCGTGATCCAAGCAACAACCAGAAGACCATGCTCTCGCTGCAGAGCGATCCGCGGCTGGTCCACCATGGCCAGTACCAGAATATACAGCCGCCCCCGCCGCAGCCGCCGCAGCTTCAATTGGCTTCTTACGGCGATGATCGCTCGGTTCTGCATTCCGATGTCACCTCCGACAGCGCTGCTTTTTCTTCCGTTAGTATCAAGCACTCCCAGCCCTTGGATTCTCGCGAAGGTCCTTTTCCTTTTACGTTTGATTGAGTTCGGTTCCATGTTTAAGTGTCCGATGCTTTGTCTTTAGGGTTTTGAAGCAATGTTGTATGTGATGGTCGTTTGGTGTTTGATTTCGTCACATTTCGAATTCTGTGTGTATTGTCGTGGATTTTTTTTTTTCAATTGTTTTAGTTTGTGGACTAATTGGTTATGGAGATTGTTTAGCTTGTTGATTCTTCCGCGCTTTCTGAAAAATATTGAACCTTCAATTGCGATCACTGATAGTTCGGTTGTCTTGTCCAATGTTGTGGTTATTTTCTTTAGTTTGTATTTAGGGTTCTTTTTGAGAAATTACAGGAGGAAAAAATTCAACACGTGGTTTGCTGTCATCAATCATGCCAGGGTTGGCATTGATAAAAATATTTACATCATACTCTTATTGTGATTCTGTAGATTGAAAAAAAAAAAAAAAAACTGAACTGGGAAATCTTAGTTTGCGTATGTATGTGCAGATTATTTTTCCCCAAATTAATTTTAGTTGACAATTCAGAGGTTTTAAAGCTTAGTTATCAACAATTATTGCTTGGAACGTCCGTGAAAAAATGATTGAAGAATGGCAAGAAAAGGAGTCGGTTACTTGAACTTTAGGTTTTGAGATTGAAACTCTTCGTAGAAAATAAAAAAGAAATGAATTCTTCTGCAGACAAGGGCATTGATAGGAAAAGAAAAGTTTAAGCTTTGAACATAAATTAGTTGATGTTTAGACTCAAAAAAAGCCAAGTTGTTTGTGCTAGGATTGGTGTGTCCTGGAAAACAGAATCTTGTATGCCTAGGAAGGTTATTGATGCTTCAGAATCAAAATATGGTGGTCTCACAGGTTTTCAGAATCCGAAATTGTTTCAGTTTTCTCTCCACGTGCTGATGGAAGTGATCCATAGTTCTGTGTTGTTTGCATTATACAGGTGCTTTAAATTGCGACAATACAGCCTAACATTATGACAACGCTTATGTTTCATTCTACATTTGTACCATTTGCATTTTTTCTTTCGCATATGTATTAAATTTAATTTTATGCTTGTATTAAGAAAATTATTGGCAAAAGTGCCTCCAATTCACTGAACACTTCTGTGAAAATGAAATTTGTTTCGTAAAAAAGAATACAAATGTGTTTTTCTATTAATGTAACAATTTTGTATCACATCTGAGTCAAAACTTTATTTCCATCTGTTTTGGTAATCATACTGTAAGATTCCATGTATATATTTGTTCCACATTTATATTGTATCTATGGATAACTGCTAGCAGTTCTTTTTTTTGTTTCATTGACTTTGGATATTTTCCATATTAGCTTTCCCTTACTGGTTGACCTTGGTCCAAAAGCAGAGAGTCAAGCTTTATTGCCCTGTTCTTCTAATCCTATTTTCTTTTGCCTAAAGTTCACTCACTCGGCCCTTGATGTGGCATCATTCCTAGTTTTGTTTACATTTGTAAGAAGTTGTTACACAGGGCATTAGTGTGTTATAGACATTGCGCACTTAGCATTGGTGATGGATGCATTGGACTTGAGAGTCTTGAGTTTAATTAAGGAGCCAAGTGGAGCTTTAGTATTTATCGATGTGGAACTTCATTTAAAAAAATTTGAAGAAACTCTAATAAAAAGTGTCTGTTTTTCCTGTTGTGCAGTTAATGAAGACATGCTTATGGCTCTTGCTCATCAGAAGTACAAGTCTGGAAACTATAAGCAAGCACTAGAGCACAGCAATGCTGTCTATGATAAAAATCCCCGACGCACAGATAATCTCCTTCTCTTGGGTGCAATCCATTATCAGGTTGTTTCACAAGTTTTTAATATGGCTTAGTATTAATATGAGTTTAGAGATTAGTATTCTTGTCAGTATTTTTATTTTGTTTCTGAGATTCTCACTTTACGTGCATCTGATGAAGAGATTTCTTTCATCCTTTTCTAGTTGCATGATTTTGACACCTGCATTGCAAAAAATGAAGAAGCTCTTCGAATTGACCCACACTTTGCCGAGTGTTATGGAAATATGGCTAATGCTTGGAAGGTATTTCTAGTATCTTTGATGGCTTTTGCAGATAAGTATTCAGCCTCCAAGAGTCTAATAGACATTGTTTCTATGTTTCTTCCTCAGGAGAAGGGCAATCTTGATGTTGCAATCCGCTACTATTTAATTGCTATTGAGGTTTGTTATTGCCATAAATATTGTGCTCAAGCGGGCTCAAAAATTACTCAAGACTGTTTGAATCTGTTTGGACTTTGAACTTCTTGTCCATATTGTGATTTTTTTATCTGTGTTTTCGTTTATAACTCTTATTTAAAATTGAGATCTGTCTTCTTACGAGTGGTGAGAGGTGTCTATGCTGATTAGATATTGTTTAGGGCTAAGGTTTTGTGGAGGAGTATGGCAATTTCACATCTTTGGACAATTTGGATATAAATAAATTAGGGAATCTTTGAAGATTAGGAATTGGAGATATCGTATATATTCTAAAATGCAAAGTTCTCAGCTCTTTTGTGGGTGTAGACGGATAAGGCTTTTAAGGATTTCTTTCTCTCTTTAATAGTTTTAAATAGAAGGATGTGATAGGTTGCTGATTTTGTGGTCTTGTATTGTTTTTGTTTTCCGCCTTTTGCTTATATTTTTTTTTTCTTGTTTCTTGAGGATACTTTATCCTCTTTCCTTGGCACTTGATTTTTATCGATGAAAGGATTTTTCATATTAAAAAAGAAATGATTAAATTGTTCATCATTCCTAAGCAGATATGACTTCGTATTTTATCGAAATAGTGACACTACTGCATACCAAGTGGGATTGAAAAATTTCAATGAAACCTATCTGATTTGGTCCTACCTTGTTGTCCTAGGTAGGTTCACTATGTTCGGTGGTTTGTGTGGCTCTATGATCTTCTTGGTTCCTAGAATTAGGGACTTAAGGACCACCTGGCTTGAACTAATTAGCTTTAAACTTCTATAGTATGGGAGTTCTGATAATTTGTTTTATTTGCTACGGGTAAAAATATTGATAGTTTTATGGTGCAGCTTCGTCCCAATTTTGCTGATGCATGGTCAAATTTAGGAAGTGCATATATGCGTAAAGGAAGGTTTAATGAGGCAGCCCAATGTTGTCGTCAAGCTCTTGCATTGAATCCACGTTTGGTAGGCTTCTCTTTTGGCGGTATCATATTTGTTAGTTTGTTATAGGTTACAAAGCCAATGTAACCTTTCTTCTCACTCGATCGTGCAGGTTGATGCACACAGTAATCTGGGGAACTTTATGAAAGCTCAAGGTTTAGTGCAAGAGGTAAGGAAGCGGTCCCTTATTTTTACTCCAGACATTTTGTGAACTTGGTTACAACTAGAAAATTGACAAAATTGATACCACAAAACTTTCAACTCTTGTACCAGTAAGCAATGGCTCCCATTATGTGCTGTGGCTGAGATTTATTGATATACATCAATAAAAAAGTATTGTTGCTATTTTTTTTTTTCAACATCACTTTTATCGTTGGAAGTTGAAAAATCCTATTTTTTTTTTTTTTTTTTTTTTGGTGAAATAGCTCAGATGCCGTCCTGCATGGACGATGTTGTAACCTCTGATTTGGTTGTTTCTGACCTCTCTGATGATTTGTTGGGATAGGCATACAACTGCTATGTTGAGGCTCTTCGTATACAACCAAATTTTGCGATTGCATGGTCAAATCTTGCTGGCCTTTTCATGGAGGCTGGTGACCTTAACAGAGCTCTTCAGTACTACAAGGTAACGCACCGAAGTCTCTTTATGCGTGTGGGGCATGCCTGTTTATTGCATCGTGTACATGTACTAAAATATTATTGACAGGCATGACTATTAAATGTTATGCAGGAGAATTCCATACAGTTCCATGCACTGAAACCTTGTTTTATAACTTCTATTGAATGCAAGTTCTTTATACAATGGCCACTTACTATTAAAACTTATTCTGATTTTCAGGAAGCTGTAAAGCTAAAACCAGCATTTTCCGATGCCTACCTAAACCTTGGAAATGTTTACAAGGTAACCTTTTTTAGGTTGTGTCACTGTGGCTGGACGCTGGATCTATCTGCCAGTCTGGAAAGTTACTTTGAGTACGAAAACTTGAACTTTAATCTGCTTTTTCCAGGCTCTGGGAATGCGTCAAGAGGCTATTGTATGCTTCCAGCGTGCTCTTCAAGTGCGGCCAGATTTTGCCATGGCTTACGGTGAGGCTATTCTGTTTCTGTGCAGTATAGCTTTTGCACTAGCCTGCATTAGCGCTGACTTAGCTTTTCATTTGATGTGGCTCTAGGATCTTAAACTGTGGTAATTCTCTTGCATCGCTTCCTATTTGTTCCAGGAGAAAGATGCCCTTTATGTTTATTGTGACTGAAAGTATATCTTTCTGGTTGAAAAAATAATCTTTTATGGCACAAATGGATTTATCAGATTCAGAATGCTCTTTATACTTTATTCCAGTACAATCTACTTCTATCTTTCGTATTTGTCTTATGAACGGATTCGTTCCCTGATTGCTCTATTTATTGGTGTTTGATCCGAGCTTCACATCACTGTTCTGCATAATAATCACAATCTTTTGTAAGACATGGCTTTGACTTGGGTACTGATTGCAAATACAAATAAAATTTATTTTGCAGGAAATTTAGCCAGTATTTATTACGAGCAAGGCAATCTGGAAATGGCAATTCTCAACTATAAGCGAGCAATAGCTTTTGATTCGGGATTTTTGGAGGCATATAATAATTTGGTTTGTCAGCTTATATATATTTATAATGCTAGATATTTGCAATTTATTTTTGACACAAGTCTTCTCACTTAATGACATCTTGGTCTTTCCCTTCGCCAAGGGCAATGCATTGAAAGATGCTGGAAAAGCTGAAGAAGCTGTGCAATGCTATAGTGTAGGTTCACAAGATCCTTCAATTGTGTGCTGTGTACTTTAATTGTTTGACTTTTCTATTATTTCCTCCTATTTAACTGATCATGTTTTTATTTTGTATTTTTTTCCTTGCAGCAATGTCTTGCTTTGCAACCTAGCCATCCTCAAGCGCTTACTAACCTTGGGAATATATACATGGAGTGGTATCTATTATAGATTTATCTGTCTGATTGTTTTGAGCTATATAGTTTCTTATTCTGTTGTCAGATTTATATTCACGTCTACCTCTATGAAACTCCTCTCTCTCTTTCTCATCTTTTTTGTTTCTAGGAATATGATGAGTGCTGCCGCCACATGTTACAAAGCAACATTGTCTGTCACAACAGGACTTTCTGCTCCTTTTAACAATTTGGCCATTATATACAAGCAGCAGGTATTGTCATCTCTCCGTCCCTCAGTCACTCGCTCATTTGTGCCACCTTGCTTTGAAAAGATGCTTAAGTTCTAGTTTGCTGTTATTTTAATTTCTTTAAACGACGGTTCTGTTGTCTATAAAGCAGTCATTTGGATTTGTTTTCTTTCGTGCTATTCCTAATTGCAAGCAATGGCTTCCCTCATTTTTCTTTTCAATGACAGGGCAATTATTCAGATGCGATATCTTGCTATAACGAAGTACTCCGGATTGACCCTCTGGCAGCTGATGCACTTGTCAATAGGGGGAACACATACAAGGAGATTGGAAGAGTTAATGAAGCCATTCAAGATTATATACGAGCTATCAATATCCGACCAGCTATGGCTGAAGCTCATGCAAATCTAGCTTCAGCTTACAAGGACAGGTATTTGATGATGATCATTAAAGGAGGGATAAAGCTTTAATTTTATTACGTTTTAACATGAGGTGTTTTCTTTATTTTGATTATATGCAGTGGACATGTCGAAGCGGCCATAAAAAGCTATAAGCAAGCACTATATCTGCGCCCTGATTTTCCAGAAGCTACTTGTAACCTATTACACACGTTACAGGTATTGAAGAAGATGATTTTTTTTTTCATATTTTAAATTGTCGTTTTTCTTTGTTTTATTACCTTTTATGCTGTTGGAATGTTGATCGGCTAAAAACTGTGGTTTACAATGAGAATTTTTCTGCATCATCTGTTGGATATATAACACAAATCGCATGTGTTTTGGTATTGCCTTTGGAGCTTGAGTAGGGCTTTCGTAAGAAAAATATCTTTGTTCTAAGGATTTTTGCACTAGACTTCGATTCAGGATTTTAGAAGGGTCCCGAGCATTGCAAGTGGCTTTTCATTATTTTGTAAAAATCTTTTTTCAATCCATGAATTCGTTGCTTATACATGTTTTTACCGTTTGGTACAAGTTTGTTTGTTGGTCTGTATATGGTATGTCCATCTTCTGTAAATACGTCAAAGTTAGTGTGGCAGTGCGTCTATATGCCACTTTTAGATCTCTCTAATCTCAGTATATAAAATTTAATATTTGAAATTGTTGTCTACAGTGTGTATGTGATTGGGAGGATCGCGAGAACAAATTTATTGAGGTTGAAGCAATTCTGAGAAGACAGATAAAGGTTAGTAATTCATGGAGTATGTTATTCATTTGATGCTAATTATAAGCCCAGACCGGTCCTGATGCCACTCATTCTTTGCCTTCAGATGTCACACATTCCTAGTGTGCAACCTTTCCATGCAATAGCCTATCCGATTGATCCAATGCTTGCTCTGGAGATCAGGTAAGCGAGCTATTATGTGGCTGTTACATTAGTCTGCTTCTATATTTACCTTATTTTTTGGTCTTATAGTCGTAAATATGCTGCACACTGTTCTGTCACTGCATCTCGTTATACGCTTCCTGGCTTCACCTATCCAGCACGCTTGCCTATAAAGGGTGAGGGTGGCAGTGGACGACTAAGGGTTGGGTAAGTTTGATAATTAACATGACGTTCTCTCTTTGTCTGTACATCTGTTTTCTCGGACGTGCATGCAAGTTTGGCCTTGTTCATTCATAGCGATTCTGTGGTTTCAGATATGTCAGCAGTGACTTCGGTAACCATCCGCTGTCTCATCTAATGGGCTCAGTCTTTGGCATGCATGACACACAAAATGTTGAGGTCTGCAATTTTGTTTGTTGATTATTTCGAACATCAATGAGCTTGCCTTCTTTTACCATGAAATTAAAGTCCTTTTGCAGATATTCTGCTATGCTTTAAGTGCAAATGATGGCTCAGAGTGGAGGCTGCGGATTCAGTCAGAAGCAGAGCACTTTATTGACGTCTCATCCCTGTCATCTGATATGATTGCTAGGATGATTAATGAGGATAAAATACATATCCTTGTTAATCTTAATGGTTATACCAAGGTACCATATCACTTGGGTCAGCTAGTGTGTACTGTAAAAACCTTTGGAAATTTGATGTCAAGATACTTGTTACTTTTGCTAATGTTTCAGTTTTGAAATTTCATTCCTATTAGACTACCCTTATGCCACCTTGTTTTACCTCTACTTGTGTATGTTACTGTTTCTATTTTTTTCCCCCCTTGTTGGTTTGAGAGACACCTGGTTTTATCTTAATTTGTGGTAACATTATATTCATCACCTGTTATTTGAGACTAAAATTTGTAGGAGTTTGACATTTTCTTTATGATGCAGGGGGCAAGGAATGAAATATTTGCCATGCAGCCTGCTCCAATACAGATATCCTACATGGGATTTCCTGGAACAACAGGGGCAGACTACATACATTATTTGGTTACTGATGAGGTTGGGAGACTTTTGAATCCCCTTTGACCTATCCTGAATTTTTTTTTTTTCTGTTTGATTTTTGACTGTGACATCCACATTTACAGTTTGTGTCGCCGTCTCGTTTCTCTCGTATTTACTCTGAAAAGATTGTCCAACTTCCTCATTGTTACTTTGTAAACGATTACAAACAGGTATGTTCTATACAATTTGTTTCTCATGTTTCTGTATGTTATGTTCTTTTTGTTTTCTCAAGGCTTCTTGATGCTTCAATTCAGAAAAATCTTGATGTGTTGGACCCAAACTGCCAACCCAAAAGATCCACCTATGGTTTACCAGAGGACAAATTTATTTTTGCATGTTTCAACCAGCTTTACAAGATGGATCCTGATATTTTCAATACATGGTTAGTTCGAGTGATTCTGTTGATATTATCTGGGATTGAATGAATTAAGAACAATAGTCATTTGTGTTACATTTGACACAGGTGCAATATTCTTAAACGAGTACCGAACAGTGCACTTTGGCTTCTTAGATTTCCTGCTGCTGGCGAGATGAGACTCCGCAATTGTACTGGATTCTTTTGAATTTCTTGTGATAAATTTACCACATTGACACTCGTAGCATAACTCGCAACGAAATATCAATTTCAGAATGTTAATTTTGTTTGTTGTTATTTATTAGTGAACGCTTTTGCTATTGGTATTCCAGATGCTGTGCAAAGAGGGGTGCAACCGGATCAGATTATTTTTACAGATGTTGCCATGAAGGGTGAACATATCAGACGCAGTGCTTTAGCAGATCTATTCCTCGACACGTAAGCATGCTAACAAACGAAGGCCTAGTTTTTACATTTAAAGATGTCTACGTTTCTTTTTCTTTTTAATTTTTGTCATGTCTCGTGAACAAACAAAATAATCGGTAACTTATGTGATGACAATTGATATTTTGGTTGTGTCTGCGCAGGCCATTATGCAACGCGCACACAACAGGCACTGACATTCTGTGGGCTGGTCTTCCAATGGTGACCCTTCCACTTGAGAAAATGGCTACGAGAGTAGCTGGGTCACTGTGTCTGGCCACAGGTGTTGGAGAGGAGATGATAGTTAACAGGTAAATAACTTAGTTATGTTCTCAACTTCTAGATACTAATTCAAATTCGTTATTTGGTCGAACTAAGCTGTCCATTTGGACGACAAATTTAGAAGTTCTTACCTATATTTTCAATATATGGTTTCTTTCTTCGACTTTTTAAGAGGCTGGGATTTAAATTTACAATGATTTGGTTTTTAGGTGTTTTGTTTCCATTTTAGGTGGACGACTCGTCCTCTCTATTGTATACCTTTTCATTTTTAACTTGTAAAATTTTGCGTTTCTTATATATGAAAAAAAAGAGCTTATTTTGCAACCAATTTGAGTTTGTTAGTCTCACCTTCTAGACCATTTGGATTCCATAATGCTGGCCTGGGGGTTAAATAAACTTGATTTTTCATTTGATAGGCCGCTTTGTTGTGGTCAATTCTTGTTTTTCAATTTTACGTCTCGTAGGTTACAACATAGATCCATTATCGTGTCTTCTTCTTTCATTTTTTTTTTTTTGATTTTTTAATTTTCTAATCCATTGGTTTCTGCATCCTTGCATCCCTTGGCATATATCCAAAAGTTTGAAAGACTATGAAGAGAAGGCAGTATCCCTTGCTCTCAATCGCCCGAAGCTTCAGGATCTAACCTGCAGACTCAAAGCAGCTCGCATGACTTGTCCTCTATTTGACACAGCCCGATGGGTGAGTTTCCAAGAATCTTCTATTTACGTTCTGAGTTTAGCATTCTCTGACCGAGGAAACATGAAAAATGGGTAAATCTTTGATGTGAACTATTAACATCCACAGAAATCATATATTATCTCACTTGTCAGGTGATTAGTAGGTCTTTTTTTGGCACTAGGATGCTGATTACTGATGCAATTAATGACAATCTCAGGTGAAAAATCTTGAGAGAGCGTATTTTAAGATGTGGAATCTTTACTGTTCAGGCCAGCACCCTCAGCCATTTAAAGTAACTGAAAATGACGCGGAATTTCCATTTAATAGATAGAAACTAGAGATAGTGACGGTATTGTAAATAAAGCACAGAGGACATTAATTATTAATGTAATTTCTGTTAGTTTGATTGATTGTCCAAGTGATGCTTCTGACCGAACATAACTATTTATTGGATCAGAATTCGTTGTGTAGTTTGTGGTAATTTTATTACGATTTCTTTTTTATCCTTTGACGTGGATTAATAATTTGTTCAGCGGCGTATTTAAGTTCATATAATTGTCGTGTGGTAGAGCGAAATCAAATATGCTGCAAGGGGAATTTTTGGGGAAATGTTTTTTTCATGCTTGGTCCTTGAATTGACAATCACAATGATATTAAGAATACATTTAGAATCACAAATGACGTGCGACATTCGCCATTCTTCTGTACTTTTCCGCCTCTGGTCAATTCACAGGTCAACCCTACACTGACAAGGATATATATTCTTTTGCATTTAGTTAGCCAAATATCTTATTACACATCTATATCTTAACATTAATGACCTTAAAACTTTAAGGTTTTTTTTATTTTATTTATTAAATTTTAAAAATTATTTTTTTGCCTCTTGAACTTTTAAAACTTATAATTTTACCCTCTTGAATTTTAAAATTCATCATTTTACTCTTGAAATTTTAAAGCTTCTTACTTTGTCTTTTAAATTTTTCATTTTCTGTTTAAATAAACGAAATTAAATTCATGTAATTTGTACATGGGTTATTTGTAAGGGTAAAAATGATATTTTATCACTTTTTATGTTTTGTTTCACGTTTACACTTTCACTTGGCGGTTTTGTTGGTTTGTTTGTTTTTCTTTATCTAAACTCTTATTTAGAGATGGTTTATCTGTATATTTTTTCTTATTTTTAATACGTAACTAATTTTATAAGTTTTTATAAGTCGATATTGTTTGCTTATATTTGAATTTGAATACTAAAGAAGGTAAGTTACGCATTAATGACGAGGGACATCGGTGGACAATATCGAGAAGAAATATGCATATTGATCTTTCTTAAATAAGAGCATATAAAAAAAAAATTAAATGAGTGTAAACGTGAAACAAAACTTGAGCATGATAAAATATTATTTTTGTCTATGACCCTTATCCGAATCAATGGGCAATTTTGTCTATTTGAACAGAAAATAAAAAAATAGGAGATAAAATGAGGTGCTGTGAAACAAATAGTAAAATAGTGATTTTTAAAATTTAGAAGACAAAGTGAGGAGTTTTGAAAGTTCAAGGGGTAGAGTTTTGATTTTTGAAGTTAAAGTGGCAAAATGAGAGAGACCGTAAAGTTTATGAGCTATTAGTGTTAATAACCCTACACATATAATGGTTGATTTAACATTGCACTGCACTGATCATGTCACTAACAATAACATTTTCAATCATTTTGATTATTATAATTGGGTTTAGAGAGATCAACCATTTTTTATGGCTGCAACAATCGTGTTTAGAGAGGATAGGGGGAGCGTGAGAGAGAGGGCGTGGGAGAGTGACGGATACGGAGCTGGTGAAATGTGAGAGAGAAATGTTACGTACATTATCTTTGTCCTTTTTTTACCTTTAGCTCTTGTCATTTGGCTTCTCACTTCCTCGTAAAAAGCATGCATAACTATATTTCAGTGTTTTTTTTTTTTATTTTTTTTATTTTTTTTATTTAGAGTTTTGCTACTCTTTTATGTTACCAAATTGTCATTGTGCTGCTGTTGCGTGTTACTCATTCTCAGATTTTATATGCATTTTTGTGAGATCTTTTTCCCCCTTTTTTTCATTCGCTTGCTTTCTTTTTCTTTGTTGGGATTAAATATGAAAAGCAATGGGAGAAACGGATCATTGACAAATAAAAATTTTTCTAAAAACTTTGTTTGTTGGAAATAATTATATAATTTTAATTAATAATAGAAAGCTTTGATAATTTTTACTAACTTTTTGAAGATCTATTATGGTATCCTAACTTTCTTCTTTGACACCACGATCTTCCAAGCCATGCCTCGACACCAATGGAAAGACGAGTGGGCGTCAAACTCTAAAAAAGAATTAACCTCATACTTTTCTGGATCTGCTATGTACTCAAACATGAGATAGCAGACCTTTATTTTTTAGAGAAAAACTCACAGTTTTCTCTCTGAGTATTTTGTAACAGTTATGTGAGTCATAGATCAGTAGTGATAACTGTTATCTCTACCTTTATATATCTGAGCAAGTAGTTATTTCTCAATTAATTTTAATTTACTTTTAAATATGAAATAACTACCATATCAGATATATGGGGAATAGATATACTCTACATTTTTCATCTTTTGTTATTATAAAAAACAAAAAATGCTTTAAACTTTATTAATATATATATATATATATATATATATATATATATATAAAACATACGTTTAAAAAACAAAAACGTAAAAGGTTGTTTTCTTCTTTTTCTTTCTTTTTTTTTTTTTTTTTTTTTTTTTAAGTTGAAGCAACTGAATCGCTTTTGTATATATAAAAGTTTACGTAAAGGTTTAAAAACGTAAACGAATTCAAAATGTAATATATATATATATATATATATATATATATTAATATATAATAAAATCTTATATATATATATTAAAATTAAAAATAAATCACATTTATTTTAAATTAATTGATAATTTAATTTTGTGTTCATGTAGTAAAAGATAAAATGTAGTCCCACCACACATATGTCTCACACAAAAAAAAAAATATATTTAAATAATCTTATTATTCGAATATTATCAATTAATCAATTTAAAACATATTTAATTAATCTTATTAATTAAATAATCAATCAATTAATTAACTAATAGTCAATTAAATATGACAACATTTATCACATTAATATCTTAAGTGTGAAATAGTTAATTTGGAATTCAATAATTTCAAATTAAATATGTATAATTCATTCTATACATTAAACCTAATACAATGTTATAGAGGTGGAATTGGGGACCTATGGATCTATAACCTAAGTTTCAATAAATTTGACAATTAATTAAACTCTTTAATTAATGTACTAAATTTATTAGTTTCAGTGTTTCTTCACTAACAACCTGAAACTAAACTCTTGAGATTATAATGAAATTACTCAAAGAAAATTAGTGAGTACTCTATTGATATAATCATTACATATAAGTCAGTCCTCTATATATAATTCATAATAAGAGCTAGGTTTAATTTCTGTTCACCTTTCTTATTACATCTTTATTTTTGAGTTCCAATAATTTTCTAATGAACAGTTAATTCATAATCTTATTATGAACGAGCGCTCGATTGTTCAAACCTCGAATTATCAGTCAAGAGAACTATTTTTCTAACTTCCATAAGGAAGGAATGAATTTCATATCTGTATAATATTATTCCTAGCCATTTATTATACTATGTTTCTAAGATGTTAAGTTATGATTTGTATTTATACAAATCTTACCATGTAAGTCAAAAAACATAATGTAATGAACAGGAGTCTAATAAGTACTCAAAATTAAGGTTGTCAAATTATGATCATCATAGTGATAAATTTTAATACTCTATTTGTAACGGATGATTATTAGAGATTCATAATTTATCTGGTCTAGTCTCATATAATCTTATTATGTAAAGCACCTCCAATCTAATGTCTCTACATTAATAGCCTAGATAAGACTATTTCATTCCAAATGAGATTGGGCCGTACTTGTAATATTTAACTAAAGATCCCAAACTTTAATTAATTACTATGGATTATTTAGATTATTATCTATAAATTTTATTCCTAAGTATATAACACTTATGTGCTAAATTTATAGTCACATAAATAATCATGGAATTTTCTTGATGTTTTCAAAAGTATTCATAATACATACAAGCAACCAAAATAATTATAAATGTCACTTTATTTATTTATTAATAATATGTATAATGTCACAGCTTTTAGGACACCAAATTCAACAATCTCCCACTAACTCTAAAGTAGGTGAGACATGTCTTTAAGACCTAAGCCTTCTAAGTGTTCCTTGAAGCTCTTTGCAGGTAACGTCTTGGTAAATGGGTCAGCAAGGTTTTTATCCAACACTATTTTACAACTTTTATATCACCTCGATGTACTATCTCTCTGATCAAATGATATTTTTGCTCTATATGCTTTTCTCTTTTGTGGCTTCTGGTTTCTTTTGAATTTGCCACTGCATCACTGTTATCACAATATAGTGTGAGTGGTTTATCCATGTCTGGAATGACTTCTAGATCATTTAAGAACTTACGGAGCCAAATAGCTTATTTAGCTGCTTCACAAGCAGCCACATATTTAGCTTCCATAGTCGAATCAGCAATTCAAGATTGTTTGATGCTTCTCCAAACTATGGCTCCACCACCAAAAGTAAAACACGGATCTAGACGTAGATTTATGTGTGTCTTTGTCTGATTGAAAATCAGAATCAGTGTATCCAATGGGAATCAAATTCTCACCAAAATATACCAACATATAGTTTCTCGTTCTCCTAGATTCTTGAGAATGTGTTTAACTACCACCCAATGATTTAATCCTAGGTTGGATTGATATCAACTTACTACACCCACTGTATAGCAAATGTCAGGTCTTATACATAACATGTCATACATTAGACTTCCCATTGCAGATGCATAAAGTACACATCTCATGTTTTCTTCCTCTTGAGGTGTTTTAGGACACTGCTCTTTTGAAAGATAAACTCCATGACGTATAGGTAAATTACTTTCTTGGAGTTTTGCATTGAAAATATGATAAGCACCTTATCGATATATGATGCCTGAGATATTGCCAACAGTTTGTTCATGCGATCTCTTATGAGTTGGATTCCAAGAACATAACTTGCCTCTCCCAAATCTTTCATTTGGAATTGGTTGGTGAGCCATTTCTTTACACTATATAATATGCCTACATCATTCCCAATGAGTAGGATGTTATCTACATAAAGAACTAAGAAGACTACATTCTTATCTTTGATGTACTTGTATACACAAGGTTCATCAATATTTCAATCAAAACCATAAGATTTGATCACCTTATCAAATCTTAAGTTCTTAGATCTTGAAGCTTGCTTAAGTCCATAGATGGACCTTTGCAATTTGTAAACTTTTTGCTCTTGACCTTGGACTACAAACCCTTCTGGTTGCATCATATAGATGTTTTCCTTAAGATAGCCATTCAAAAAGGCAATCTTGACATCCATTTGCCATATCTCGTAATCAAGACATTCAGCAATAGATAAAAGAATCCAAATGGATTTAAGCATAGCTATGGATGAGAAAGTTTCTTCATAGTCAACTCCCTCTTTTTGGGTATAAGCCTTTGCCACAAGCCTAGCTTTGAAAGTCTCAACTTTCCCATCCAATCTGCTTTTCTTCTTGTAGATCCACTTGCACCCTATGGGTTTTATCCCTTCTAGTAGGTCTACAAGTTCCCAGACTAAATTAGAGTACATGGACTCCATTTCAAGGTTTATAGCTTTCAGCCATTTCTCCTTTTCAGAATCTTCCCTTGCATGATAATATGTCAATGGATTATCCTCACCATTATCAAAGATAGCAACATGTGCTTCTTTAATTTTCTTGTAGCGAACGGTGGTCTCACAACCTTCCTACTACGTCAAGGTGGTATGACATTCTGATCTGAAGATGTGGTCTCCTTATTTTCTCCTTCGATAGCGGTTGTCGGTTGCAGTCTGATTTGATCTGAAAGTAACTCTTCAAGTACAACTTTGCTACGAGGTTCATAGTTTGTCATATAATCATTCTCAAGAAAAGTGACATTTGTTAATACAAATACCTTCTTTTCTTATGGACTATAAAATAAACCTCCCCTCGTTCCTTTTAGATGTCCTACAAACATGCATACTTCAGAATGTGGTTCCAGCTTCTTGGTTTTTCCTTTCAGCACATGTGCTGGACACCCCTATATACGAATATGTCGTATACTAGGTTTGTTATCATTCCATAACTCTAAAGGTGTTTTTAGAATAGACTTAGACAGAACTATGTTTAGAAGATATACTGTAGTTTCTAGTGCATATCCTCAAAATGAAGTGGGTAATGAGGAGTAACTAAGCATGGATCTCGCCATATCAAGCAACGTCTAATTTCTTCTCACTACAACACCATTCTATTGTGGTGTTCCAGGTACGGTGAGTTGTGATAAAATACCATGTTCTAGCATATAGTCCTTGAATTCAGTATCAAGGTATTCACCTCCTCGATCAAATCGAAGAGTCTTCACCATCTTTCCTAATTGCTTTTCAGTTTCTACTTGGAATGCTTTGAACTTTTCAAAAGTTTCAGATTTCCTTTGCATTAGGTACATGTATCCATACCTCGAATAATCATCAATAAATGTGACAAAATATTTATAACCACCACGTGTTTTTACATTTAATGGACCACAGATGTCCGAATGTATTAGCTCAAGTGGTTCCTTGGCCCTTTTGCTTTTTGTAGAGAAAGGCCTTTTAGTCATTTTACCTTCAAGACAAGATTTATAAACGAAGAAAGGACGAACTTTTAGTTCTCTTAAAGGACCATCCTTCACTAGTCTATTAATCCTATCAAGGTTAACATGACCTAATCTAAGGTGCCATAGGTATGTTTCATTATCAGAAAAAAACTTTTGCTTTTTGAGTTTTGGTTGTTCAACTTTGAACATTTCGGTATTAAGTAGCGATTTTTTGTTGGACCTCAAAGTATAAAAGACCTTTTTCTAGATGTGTAGAACAAATATCCAAACCATTTCTAGAAATATTAACATAATTATTATTAAAATAAACATTAAATATTTTGTCAAACAACCTAGAAACAGAAATCAAATTTCTACAAAAACTAGGAATGTAATAAACATTGTCCAAAATTAAAAACTTATTTCTAAAATAAAGTTTATAACTTCCACTGCTTTTGTTGAAACAACCGCTCTCATTTCCACTCTCATCGTTTGTTCCCCATTGGCAAGCTCCCTTGAAGAACTAAGCATCTGCAAAGAAGAACAAACATGGTTAGTTCCCCTAAGTCAATTATCCACGGTGAAGTATCATCTTCAACTAAACAAGCTTCTAAAACAAGTAATTCTGATTTACCTTTGTTCTTTTTTTCTTTGAGCTCCTGAGATACTTCTTATAGTTTCTCTTCTAGTGCCCAACTACGCCGTAGTAGAAACATTGTCCTTTGAGTTTTTTTGCTTTGAGCTCCTTTTTGTTGTTGTTTTTGTTCTTCTTAGGTTGCCCTCCATTCTTAGACTTACCACTTCCTTCAGTTCTCTTCCTCTTCCTATTCTTTCGAGCAGAAGATGAGTGTTGAGCTTCTGCAACATTTGCCTCAACTTCTTTAGTCTTTTCTTTTGAAATAGACTCAAAAGTTTGCAGCTCATTAAGCAACTCAGTCATGTTATATTTCATCTTGTTCATGAAATAGTTGCTCTTGAACTGAAGGAACGTAGGGGAGAGAGTCTCTAAAATCATCCCCACCTAAGTGGCTTCATCTATCATAGCCCTGTTTACCTTGGCTTCATGGAGATAGTTAACTATGTTAAGAACATGTTCTCTGACCGAGACCCATGCCTTTATTTTGGCATTCATCATAGCCTTAATGGCTTCATGACATGCCTTTTTAGAAGGTTTGCTAAACATGTCTTGCAGAGACTGTATTATCTCATAAGCGGTCTCCATGCTTTCGTGCTTCATCCTAAGCTCGTCAAACATGCCAGCCAAAAGGAAGCAACAGGCCTTGTTATTTGCCTCGATCCAACGATCATATGCTTCTCCTACATTACGAGAGGCATTGGCTGTAGGCAGTGAAGGACATTCCTCTGTTAGGACAAGCTTGAAATTTTCACAAATTAGTACTATATTCATGTTACTTTTCCACTTGACAAAATTACTCCGGTTAATTTTTCATTTGAGAGAATAACGATGATTGAATTCGACATTGTTGCTGTAATAAATAAATAAAAAGACCTAAATTTAATGGTTGCATAAACACCATAAATATTTGTTTTGGAATAGTAAATGTGATGCATGATGCATATGGAAAAACACAAAAAAAAAAAAAAAATTTACTAATTTTACGACTATTTAATTTTAATAAATAAAGTGCTATCGTAAGGTAGGTCAAATTATTTATGAATTGAATTTAGACGTTCTCAATTAATAGATATATACAAAATATATCATATTTTCTATATTTATTAATAAACGTTTATTTTGGTCAAGATACAATTAACAAATTAATTATATCTTTATAAGTGTAACCCACTATTTCAAATTTTGTCAACTTAACTTAAAATTGCCGCCGTAGGGTAGGTCAATTTTGAAATACATTGTAAAATCTTATCTCTTGGAAGCCTATCTTGTTATTGATTTAAATAGACACCCTCTGTAGGGAGGACGAAATCAAAACGTCGCGAGGTGCTACTTAAATCACAACAGTGTTATGCTCATAGTGGAGACCGTAGGTTATATTGTCATATTACCTTCTCCTGCTCATTATTTTAAATGATGTGTGTTATCTTATAAAACATCCTATGTTTTATAATTCTAGTAAATAAAAATAATTTTTAATTACTAGGTTATATTTTGTGTTAATAGAATCTCATCCTATTTACAGTTAAATAAATTATCAAATTTTCTAAAAATCTAAATTTATTATGAAATGTCTAAGGTACCCAATGTTAAACAATTTAAAATTAGATAACTTGGAATTAATATGAATTTTATCAAGTTTTAAATATTAAAACTAAATTCATATTATTTGGTTGATTAATAAAATAAATTAAGATTCTATAAAGCCAACCAAATTAATTTAATCTCATTAAATTAATTCTAACACATATTAAATCATTTTATAAACCACTTTATACACAATGAAATAATTTGCAAGTGTATGCATGTTATGTTACAATAATTATAAATGAGTACTTTTTTAGATGACATGTTATAATGCATGAACATATTATCACAATTATCACCTGAAATAAAGCATGAAAATCAATAATGGATTTTTGATTAGGTCCTTTTGGATAATTAAATTACAACCTATAAAAGAAATAAATAAAAAATTACAAAGATCTTCTTGTAATTATACATGATTCCTTACTCTATTGTTGCAGACTTCATTGGATGGTATACTGCATGAAACAATGTTGGTTTACCTTTTAGAATTTGATAGGCCTAAGTTCTCAATTCGGCCACCAATGAACTTTATCTTCTTTACCACTCCATAAGCAGGAACTTGTGCAGTCAACAATTGCAAGTTGTATGTGCGTAAAAAAAAAAATTTACGAATTGTTTAGGTTTCATTTTTAAGCTTTTAAAACTTTCACGTGATAACTGAATGTACTACATGCCCTTATTTTTTTTTTATTTTTTATTTTTATTTTTTGTATACACCTGCTCCTTCACATGGGTTACAAGCCATCATTAATGGGAGGAAATTGCAAAGATACAAAATGCTCACAAACTTACATCAAGAACATGATATTATCAAAATAAAATCATCTTAATTAAAATTATATATGTTATAACTCTCTCTGATACCATTTGTTGAAATTAAATATGAAAAGCAATAGAAGAAACAGATCATTGACAAACAAAATATTTTTTAAAAACTTTGTTTGTTGGAAATAGCTATATAATTTTAATTAATAATAGAAAGCTTTGATAATTTTTACCAATCTTTTGAAGATTTATCAGGGTATCTAAGCTTTCCTCTTTGACACCACGATCTTCCAAGGCAGGCTTCGACACTAATGGAAAGAAGAGTGGGCGTCAAACTACAAGAAAGAATTAATCTCACACTTTTCTGGATCTGTTATGCACTCAACACATGAGATAGTATACCTTTTTCTTTTTTTCAAAAAAGAACTCTTAGTTTTTCACTCTGAGTATTCTGTAATAGTTACATGAATAATAAATCTATAGAGATAACTATTATCTCTACCTTTTTATATCTAAGCAATTAGTTATTTTTTAATTAATTTTAATTTACTTTGAATCTGAAATAATCACCATATTAGATATATGGGGAATGGATATACTCTATATTCTTTATCCTTTTGTTATTCAAAAAACAAATCACCAAAAAAATTCTTTGAACTTTATATATATATATATAAATATATATAACATAGTTTAAAAATGTAAACGTAAACGGTTTAAAAACGTAAACGTAAACAGTTGTTTCCTTTTTTTTTAAAGGTTTAAAAATGTAAACGAATTCAAAATGTAATATATATATATATATTAATATATAATAAAATCTTATATATATATATCTAAATTCAAAAATAAATCACATTTATTTTAAATTAATTGATAATTTAATATTGTGTCCATGTAGTAAAAGACAAAATGTGGTCCCACTACATATATGTCTCACACAAAATTAAAATTATATGTAAATAATCTTATTATTCAAATATTATCAATTCATCAATTTAAAACATATTTAATTAATCTCATAAATTAAATAATCAATTAATTAATTAACTAATGCATAGTTAAGTATGACAACATTTATCACATTGTATTATGTGCTATAGAGAATATTTTTTTTGTGTCACATTAATATCTTAAGTTTGAAATAATTAATTCAGAATTGAATAATTTCAAATTAAATATGTATAATTCATTTTATACATTAAACCCAATACAGTGTTATAGAGGTGGCATTGGGGACCTATAAACCTATAACCCAAGCTCTAATAAATTTGACAATTAATTAAACTCTTTAATTAATGTCAAATTTATTATTTTCGGTGTTACTTCATTAAAAACCTAAAACTGAACTCTTGAGATTATAGTGAAATTACTCAAAGAAAATTAACAAGTAGTCTGTTGATATAATCATTACATATAAGTCAGTCCTTTATAAATAGTTTATAATAAGAGCTAGGTTCAATTTTCGTTCACCTCTCTTCTTACATCTTTATTCTTGAGTTTTAATATTTCTTTAATGAACAGTTAATTCATAATCTTATTATAAACGAGCGCTCTATTGTTCAAACCTTGAATTATCACTCAAGAGAATTATTTTTCTATCTTCCATAAGGAAGTAATAGGTTTTATATCTGTGTAATATTATTTCCAACCATTTATTACATTATGTTGCCAAGATGCTAAGTTATGATCTGTATTTATATAAATCTTACCATGTAAGTCAAAAAACATAATGCTATAAACAAGAGTCTAAGAAATAATCAGGATTAAGACTGTCAAATATGTGATCATCATAGTGATAAATTTGAATACTCTATTTGCAATGGATGATTATTAGAGATTTATAATTTATCTGGTCAAGTCCTATATAATCTCATTATATAAAGTACCTCCAATCCAATGCTCTACATTAATAGCCCAGATAACACTATTTCATTCCAAATGCCATACTTGTAATATTTAATTAAAGATCTCAAACTTTAATTAATTATTACGGACTATTTAGATTATTATCTATAAATTTTATCTCTAAGCATATAACACTTATATGCTAAGTTTATAGTCACATAAATAATCATTGAATTTTCTTGATGTTTATAAGAGTATTCATAATATATATAAGCAACCAAAATAATTATAAATGTCACTTTATTTATTTATTAATAATATGTATAATGTCATAGCTTTTAGGGCACCAAACCCAAAATTCTTTAGATAATATGAGATACATCCTTAGGTCAATGTTTATAATTAGAGATGTGTATATATATAAATTTCCTTGTATAATACGATTTCTTTGTTAAAAAAAAATCAATCTTATATAAAGGATTTACATCAACAAATACATATGCAATATACGTAGTGTTTCAACTAAAAGACACTGGAAACTTAAAAAGAAATCACCAAATTAACTCTATAGAGTATCCAAAAAATGATCAGATAGAAAAAAAAAATTAAAATAACATTTGAAAAATAAAATGGAAAAAAAGTAGTATTTTTAGACATTTGAAGGAGGATCAGAGTAAATGCCACAACGTATTGCATTGCCATACTAAAAAAAAAAAAATCTCTCCAAAATTAATCTGTTAGACATGTATGCCCTAAGGAGCAAAAATGTAATGAGTTTTTGAAGACATTTTTATCAATAAAGAATTCATTTATTATTTATATATCAAATCTTGTCCTCTTTACGTTCATATTTGTTGAATGTATGATAAGCAAACAATAGTCTGAGACTGTCGGTGTAAACCTTTAAGAATTGGGCATATGATGGACAGATTATGCGAAAGACACGATTCTTAAGGTGACGGTCTAAATCATAAGATCCGCAATCAAGGAAATAAAGTTGGGCG